>CANDYM010000176.1:0-50794 GCA_947397865.1 Polietes domitor
AATACTTTAGTTGGTACCATTTTTATCCTTTTCGGTTTCCCTCGCCCCTTAAAAGTACAAATTTCGAAAAATCCAATTTAACTTCGTTTCTATATGGTCAGAGGAATTTACATACCAAATTTCACGTTTCTAGCTGTAATACTTTAGTTGGTACCATTTGTATCCCTTTTTGTCCCGCTCGTCCCTTAAAAGTACAAATTTCGAAAAATCCAATTTTACTTCGTTTCTATATGGTCAGAGGAATTTACATACCAAAATTCACGTTTCTAGCTGTAATACTTTAGTTGGTACCATTTTTATCCCTTTTTGTCCCGCTCGTCCCTTAAAAGTACAAATTTCGAAAAATCCAATTTTACTTCGTTTCTATATGGTCAGAGGAATTTACATACCAAAATTCACGTTTCTAGCTGTAATACTTTAGTTGGTACCATTTTTATCCCTTTTTGTCCCGCTCGTCCCTTAAAAGTACAAATTTCGAAAAATCCAATTTTACTTCGTTTCTATATGGTCAGAGGAATCTACATACCAAATTTCACGTTTCTAGCTGTAATACTTTAGTTGGTACCATTTTTATCCCTTTTTGTCCCGCTCGTCCCTTAAAAGTACAAATTTCGAAAAATCCAATTTTACTTCGTTTCTATATGGTCAGAGGAATTTACATACCAAAATTCACGTTTCTAGCTGTAATACTTTAGTTGGTACCATTTTTATCCCTTTTTGTCCCGCTCGTCCCTTAAAAGTACAAATTTCGTAAAATCCAATTTTACTTCGTTTCTATATGGTCAGAGGAATTTACATACCAAAATTCACGTTTCTAGCTGTAATACTTTAGTTGGTACCATTTTTATCCCTTTTTGTCCCGCTCGTCCCTTAAAAGTACAAATTTCGAAAAATCCAATTTTACTTCGTTTCTATATGGTCAGAGGAATCTACATACCAAATTTCACGTTTCTAGCTGTAATACTTTAGTTGGTACCATTTTTATCCCTTTTTGTCCCGCTCGTCCCTTAAAAATACAAATTTCGAAAAATCCAATTTTACTTCGTTTCTATATGGTCAGAGGAATTTACATACCAAAATTCACGTTTCTAGCTGTAATACTTTAGTTGGTACCATTTTTATCCCTTTTTGTCCCGCTCGTCCCTTAAAAATACAAATTTCGAAAAATCCAATTTTACTTCGTTTCTATATGGTCAGAGGAATTTACATACCAAAATTCACGTTTCTAGCTGTAATACTTTAGTTGGTACCATTTTTATCCCTTTTTGTCCCGCTCGTCCCTTAAAAGTACAAATTTCGAAAAATCCAATTTTACTTCGTTTCTATATGGTCAGAGGAATCTACATACCAAATTTCACGTTTCTAGCTGTAATACTTTAGTTGGTACCATTTTTATCCCTTTTTGTCCCGCTCGTCCCTTAAAAATACAAATTTCGAAAAATCCAATTTTACTTCGTTTCTATATGGTCAGAGCAATTTACATACCAAAATTCACGTTTCTAGCTGTAATACTTTAGTTGGTACCATTTTTATCCCTTTTTGTCCCGCTCGTCCCTTAAAAGTACAAATTTCGTAAAATCCAATTTTACTTCGTTTCTATATGGTCAGAGGAATTTACATACCAAAATTCACGTTTCTAGCTGTAATACTTTAGTTGGTACCATTTTTATCCCTTTTTGTCCCGCTCGTCCCTTAAAAGTACAAATTTCGAAAAATCCCTATTTGTAACTCGTCTGTATGGTCATTGCAAGGAACTCACCGAATTTCATGTTTATAGCTACTGCCGTTTAGTCAGGACGAATGTTCGATATTTATCCCTTTTTGGGCCATTTTATCCCCTAAAAGTACGAATTTCGTAAAACCCTTTCTTAGTCGACGTCTACGTCATATTTGGGAACTACCCTGAAAATTTCATGACCCTGGCTTCAGCCGTTTGGTCTGGGGGCTGGTCAATGATAAGTCAGTCAGTAACGCAACTCTTTTATATATATATATATATATATATATATATATATATATATATATATATATATATATATATATATATATATATATATATATATAGATAATCTAATATATTCATCTTTTAGGCTTGATATCATATAGCTTTCCCAGTGCTGGTCCACCCAAACCTACTAGACGTCTCGTGAAAAAAAAACATTTTTGCCTCTTTTAAATTTCCTATTTTGCTATCCCATTATTACTTTGGACCACTGTATGTAGAAGTATATAAAAATACAAAAATAAAACGTAATGTTTCCTGCTTTCCGCCAGTAAGTCGAATGTCGGTCTTCGCCACCAAAAAGCCCAACACCGATGACTGAGATGAAAATGAAATTCGCCGCTGGTACGTCGTCCATCATTGTGAGAATTAATACAACTGCTCAGGGCCAGTTTCGGCTTCGTTTCGATTTAATATTCGCACTTGGCACAACAATTTTTGTTACATCGTCATCATCCATCCAACCATCCCTCCATCCATTCATCCTTTTTGGCCACTGGACGATGAAATGTTGTGCTGCATCATGGGGCGGTAAATTAAAGCTTTTAACGACGTCCATAAGTGGACGATGACATCGAAGTTGTTGAAGATGCTGGAGATGGAGATGCAGTTACCACATCTTTGGCTTTTATTTTCGCTTCATCATCAGCTGGACGCTGGTCGCTGGGTTTCACTCTTCTCCCACCCATTAGCACTGGTTTCATTTTGTGCTCTGGCAGCAGGACCACGGTATTACCTTGCAGATTGGCTATAGTTCTGCGGCTAAGTGCCACTGACGGATCAGCTTTCAGGCCCATTTGCTTAATGCCCGTTGTCTTGTTGGTCCATTCCAAAATATCGATGTTCGCTGGCTGTGGCAACTCCGTAGTGCTGTCGCTTCTTCGATTCATTTGCTTGGCGAACTCTGACTTTTTCTTGTTCTGCTTGGCTTGCGAACGCTTCAGGCGATAGAAATCCTCCCGTTCAAATTCGTCCAGCTCGTCGCGTATATAGGTCAAGGTGTTCTGATAACGTGGCAACACCACATACTCCAAGCCATTGACGCGTCTATTGTTGAGCTTCACGGCTTCTCGCAGCACATTGGCGTTGTACTCCAAGGAAGCGAGGGCGATTAAAATTCGCAAAGCATCTTGGAATCTCTCCCGCACCACCTCCACCTGCTGTCCACCGCCCGAGAGGCCGGTCAGTGGCAAAGAGGTGGCATGCCTCAGGACCAGTTCCAGTGTGGGCACTGTCATGCCCACGATTTTATTATTTTGTATACGCAGATAGGCATCGGCTCGGTCCGGATGTTCCACAGTGGCCGGCTTGAAATCCGTGGCCAGAAATTTGGCCTTGGCCATGGAGAAAATGGCCTCTTGCATGACGGCATTGATCTTCTCTCGATTTGTTTTCAATTCGTTTAGGATTTGTCGCAGGTGCAACTCGAGAGCGTCACGTTTGCGCTTCAGTAGGCTGAGGCCGGTCGCAGCTGCTGCTATGCGTTGTTTCATCAGCACGAAATTGGCGCGAGAGGGGAAAAGCGGTAGGATGTCACGCCCCGACATAATGGCGTGTTCAAAATTTTTTAATAAAAAATAAAATAATAAAAATATTTAATTTAAAATTGTCTGAAACGTCAAGGAAATACACGCAAAGAAAAAATTCGTTACTCTCAAATGAATTCGTTTGTTGCAAACGTTTTACGTTGACCCTAAACCCTATGAAGCATTTATGACGAACAATTAGTCTGCTTACACGAGTATTGCTTATCACAAGTTCTGTGAAACGTTAGTTGCAAACGGTTATTGTGTTTGTCACAAGCGATATGTGTTTATCCCAAGCAAGCGAGTTGTGTTACAAACAGAATGACAATCTTAATATGATCCCATGCTATGGTGGTGGGTATAAAAATACCGAATAATCAAAAATAGCACAAATTGTTCGAAATAGAAAAACGACTTCATTTGCCGGAAATGTTTGAACTATTGGGGTAAAAGTACATCGTTTGCGACAAATAAACTGCGTTTGTGATAAACAACCTTCAAATGTTTTTTGTGGTGGGAAGAAAATATAATAAATAAAAAAACTAAATAATTTAATAAATATTTATAAAGCATATAGCCCTTTTCAAATAAAATTAGAGTGCAAGTTTTGCGTATCAGAAGATAACAAAAAATTGCAGACATATTTAAAAAGAATTTTTTATTTATTTTATTTTCGTCCAAGGCAAATAGTCCCCTTCGGATACAATACCAATATCAAACATCCTAAATATTAACTTGTATTTAGTTTATTAATGTCAACAACATCACAGACCATCGTACTTGCCCGAACTTTTAGACGTCTGTAGCAATCAGAGCATCGATAAGTCTGCCCTCAAACGAACTGCCGCACAAACAGAGTTAATAATAAAACCGAAACGAGGTTTTTTGCGAAAATACAATATTGTAAAGTTTTGTTGAAAACAGAAAACAACAACAACATTCCAGCCAGGAATGTCAATATTTGCTTCGATAGGTTTTCGGCCAAAACGAAAGGCAAATTGAAAATGGTCAATAGTCCGTAGATATGTACATATGCGAGCATATATGTATATATGCGAATACATATGTATATAAATAGTATCTTAAAGGGAAATAAATATTTAAGCAGATTAAACAAGAGCAGAAAAAACAACAACTGGCAGCAACCTAAATACAGAAAATTATTTAAGCCGTAAAGGATTTCAACTTAAAAGATTCATACAAATTGCAAGCACAACTACAAGTAGTATATACGAATATATACTAGGCTGTAACGAATTTTATATTATATTCCCTAAATTAAAACAAGTAAGAAAATACTTACATCGCGTTACAATGTTTCCCAAATCACCGACCATAAAGTTTTCCAAAATCATTGAAATTGAAAATTCGTTGTTTTCGAATAATAAAATAATTTAATTTGCTCTTGAACAACATCAAAAATGTGTTACTCAGAAAAAAAAAATAAAATTTGGATTCAATAAAAAGTTCACGAATTCAAATGAAATACTATTATTCAAAAATGGTGTGATAAAGAAATTCAAATATTCTATGACGAAAATTTGTAAGCCGTTTATTGAAAATATTTTTCATATTCACTCGATAAAGAAATTCATATCAAGGGCTTATATTCATAAGTGTCTATGCACAAAAACACAACTTTCTCAGGAGAGTGTAGAAACTGATTCCCTTCCTAATTTTAAGAGTATTATGATTCATTCTTCTACAGTTTAAACTAAAGAGGATTACTAATTGCTACGATTAAAAAGATTTCTAAATTTCCTATTATTCGCGGTTTTATGGTTCATAGCCACTTTTGCATGTTTAAAATTGAGCACTATGAATTTTGAAATAAGCACATAGCCATTTATGCTCAAATATATGTATAAATAAGATTTATTATAAACTCGATAGCGTTTTTCATGAAATGTTGGCAATGTTGTGCTGAAAACGCATTTTCTGGAATGTACACAGCGAATTTCAGGATTCCAGCTACAAATTGGATATTTTTGGAAAATTTTCATTTTCGCGGGATATATGGCTAAAATGATTTTCATGCATGAAATTTTTGTTTTTTGATTTTCTCGCGATCTATCCAACGGATCCGGCTGAATTTTTGCTTGTTTATTAAGAACCAATATCGGAAAATCCAAAATTCGCGGTTTCAATTGCTTATATGTTAACTTTCTCCATCCAGGATTCTGAAACTCTTCTGACACAAATATTCCCCATGAAGTCAGCAATCACATGCCGAAGAAATATTTTGGAATTCTCAATATCATAAAAAGTTACGCGGGTTTTTCTAAAGATATTTTTCACAATTTTTGACTTTACAGCCACTATAAAGAGTGATTTTTTTGAGGTTAGGATTTTCATGCATTAGTATTTGACAGATCACGTGGGATTTCAGACATGGTGTCAAAGAGAAAGATGCTCAGTATGCTTTGACATTTCATCATGAATCGTCTTACAAACGAACAACGCTTGCAAATTATTGAATTTTATTATCAAAATGCGTGCTCTGTTAAGAAAGTTCATTGCGCGCTTCCATTTTATGGTCAGTTTAATCGACCCACTGAAGCGGCTATTCGGGCTATTGTGACTAAATTTCGCACCAAATTTACATTGTTGGACATTAAACCACCAACACGCTTACGTAGAGTGCGAACTGAAGAAAATATCGCAGCTGTATCGGCCAGTGTTAATGATGACCACCAATTTTCGATTCGTCGCCGTTCGCACCAATTGGGTCTCTGTTACTCAAAAACGTGGAAATGCCAAAATTGGACTAAGCGGATGGACCACCTAAGACGCAGCCGCGGTCAACATTTAAATGAAATTATCTTCAAAAAGTAAATGTCATGGACCAATCTCACGTTTCAAATAAAGAACCGATGAGATTTTGCAAATTTTATGCGTTTTTTTTTTAAAAAAAGTTATCAAGCTCTTAAAAAATCACCCTTTATATCCCATTTTAGCCTGAAGACAGAAAATATAAAAATTGGCCGAAGCGAGTATCGAAACGAGGATGTTAGATTTATAGTCGCGCACTCTCACCATCGCACCACGCTCGGCATACGGAGTTAGAAAATGTTGGTTTTTGACTAAGGTTTTAGTTAAATCTTTTAATTGGCTGCTATTTTAGGGTTACTGATTTTGACTAAACTTTTCATCAATTCAAATAAATGTTTGTTCTAATATTTATGTTTTACTGTAACAACTTTGTTCGTTGAAATTATCAAGTGCACTTTTTTCTGTGTACGTAGATATTTAAAATATAGATTTATTTGAAATGTAAAATGTTTTTACAATTTGGTAAAATTAAGCCAAAAAATGCCGTTATGCGGGGTAGTTAGAGCGTTAATATGATCTACAAAAATATGTGCCATATCATTATCTACAAAGTTGCTGAACGTACCCTATGCCTCAGATGTAAAGAAAACATAGTTTTATACACCGATATGCTACAAGAAGAGGCCAGAGTTGGGAAACTTTAATCGTCTATAAAATAAAATTCCGATGTGATCTGTCAAAACGCCAAGATACGTTTATTTTTTAGTCTCCTCTTTCAGAATTTTTTGTCAGAACTCCGTAATTTTGGAAAAAGTTCGAAATTGTTGTACAGTGTTATTATTTCTCTTAGTTCTAATGATGTTTGGGCACGAGGTGGCGCCATGACACTAATTATTTTACAAAACAATAATGTTACTAAACAAAACGAAAAATACTTTAAAATGAAGTGATGGAATTCTACGCAAATGTCAAATAAAAAAAATCCCAAAACAGGGCAAAATGAAAAATCAAGAAAGAGGAGAATCCAAACGTCGCACAGTGGCGCCATTTGAGTTTTTTCGTTGCAAAAATCATATCTTTTGAACCGAATAAGATAATTGAACAGTTTAAACAGCATATGATAGATAACTGTTCAGCCTATGAAATGAGCGTTTGGAAAGGGTGCTAGGGGCCTGTAGGGACCTAATTATGGGTTATCAAAGTTAAAATTAGTAGAAAAATCAATTTTATGGTAACTAAAAAAATTATTTTTACATTTTTAGATTGTTTTTATTTTTTTCTTTAGGGTTTTATGTTTTAAATTATTACCCAACAAATTAAAAAAAAATATATATTTTTTTAATTTATTTATTTATTATTATTTATTTATTTTTTTTATTTTTTTATTTTTTTTTGTCCGGATGGTCCATCGCAGCCCCATTTGCTGATCAATGTCAACTTCTCAGGAAGAATTTTCACCTCATTTTCAGGAAGACTCTCCAACAACCGTTTTGCTGTATGGCCATGAGATCCTGCAGATTGGCTTTCGCAGAGACTTCCGTAAACTCCGTATGCAGTGGTCGTGAATTTATTTTGGCTTGCGTAATATGCTTGTATCCGGGTAAAACGTCAGCGCCGTGTCGCGTTAAAGATGTCCGTAGTTTCTCATATTTCTCTTTGGAAAGTTCTAAGTCCATAAACAAGGCCAAGGCTTCTTCGGATCCATACTTTTTAATGTGTGCGTTTGTGTGCGCGTGGGAATGCTTTCCTTAATCCTTTTTAGTCGCAGTGGACTTGCATCAGCAACAGATTTGGTTATCTGCGACCTAACTCTTTCACTATCCTTTGTAAATTTAATAGACAGCGCGTCCGATAATTGCTTTGTGGTCAAGTCATTGGTGGCATCGGCAAGTTTCCTCTTCCTTGTGAAAATTGAACACTCCTCAATACTTTTTTTGGCCTTCCTTTTGCTCCTCTGGTTGAAGTGGTGGGTTTATCTACTGCCAATATATCCAGGATGGTGTCTTCATTAAGCCAGTCTTCGTATTTGGAGTTGAAGTTTTGAATGGTTCGATTAGATTTCACCCATTTGCCTTAATATTTGCATATATCAGATAAAATTAATTTTTTATAATTTCGCTTCTCTCAATATTTCCGTATAAGCTATCAAGTTCTTCTAAAGCAGCTTCCGTGAAAAAATTTGGTGTGGTTGACTTTCTAAACAGTTCAAATAATTTAAAATTGTTCATCGCCATGTTTTCAGTACTTAAATTGTTTAATGGTTTCAGTAATTGTTGCGCCAACTTTCAGTCGTAGAGTAATCCAGGCATTATCCTTATTTTGCAATATATAGGCTTATGCTACCATGCCTAAAAATAAAAAATAAAAATAGGGACCATAAGTCAATGTTGTTCTTGACCATTTGCAATATATAGGCTTATGCTACCATGCCGAAAAATTTACCTGTTCCCTGCATACATATGGATTTAGGCTGAATAATGAATGTCCAAATAAGATTTGTGCCTACCTGTAGGGACCATAAGTCAATATTGTTCTTGACCATTTGCACGCCAAAGTATTGTTTAAGTGAGGTACGTACCTGCTAATTTCAATGAGTAGTTTTTTTCAAACTAAGGGTGATTTTTTAAGAGCTTGATAATTTTTTTAAAAAAAAAAACGCATAAAATTTGCAAAATCTCATCGGTTCTTTATTTGAAACGTTAGATTGGTCCATGACATTTACTTTTTGAAGATAATTTCATTTAAATGTTGACCGCGGCTGCGTCTTAGGTGGTCCATTCGGAAAGTCCAATTTTGGGCAACTTTTTCGAGCATTTCGGCCGGAATAGCCCGAATTTCTTCGGAAATGTTGTCTTCCAAAGCTGGAATAGTTGCTGGCTTATTTCAGTAGACTTTAGACTTGACGTAGCATCACAAAAAATAGTCTAAAGGCGTCAAATCGCATGATCTTGGTGGCCAACTTACCGGTCCATTTCTTGAGATGAATTGTTCTCCGAAGTTTTCCCTCAAAATGGCCATAGAATCGCGAGCTGTGTGGCATGTAGCGCCATCTTGTTGAAACCACATGTCAACCAAGTTCAGTTCTTCCATTTTTGGCAACAAAAAGTTTGTTAGCATCGAACGATAGCGATCGCCATTCACCGTAACGTTGCGTCCAACAGCATCTTTGAAAAAATACGGTCCAATGATTCCACCAGCGTACAAACCACACCAAACAGTGCATTTTTCGGGATGCATGGGCAGTTCTTGAACGGCTTCTGGTTGCTTTTGGAGTGAAGCCAAATGCGGCAATTTTGTTTATTTACGTAGCCATTCAACCAGAAATGAGCCTCATCGCTGAACAAAATTTGTCGATAAAAAATTTCGAACCGAACACTGATTTTGGTAATAAAATTCAATGATTTGCAAGCGTTGCTCGTTAGTAAGTCTATTCATGATGAAATGTCAAAGCATACTGAGCATCTTTCTCTTTGACACCATGTCTGAAATCCCACGTGATCTGTCAAATACTAATGCATGAAAATCCTAACCTCAAAAAAATCACTCTTTATAAGGGATGGACGCCATACAATTTCTGCAACCATGTCTTTTTAACCTTTTTTACCTCTAGAAGCCAAACGGGCACGTACTGGCAGCTAAAATTTTTGAATTATGTAAAGAAATAATCAATGAACAGGTTTTGCAAATATGGCAAATATAGAAAAATATAGATTTTTTTATTTTCCGTCAAAGTTGAAAAATAGTGAAAAAACGGATAGTTTTTAAATAGTGATTTACCAGGAGAAACACAAAGCAAACAGTTAATTTTTTTATCATTATACATTTAATAAATACATCAATCAATACAAACAAAAAATAAGGCGATTTGTTACCTATTTTTCGTGATATTACACCTGAAATCGCAACAATTTCACCAAAAATTGTGTGTTTTTTTGAAAACCGAAAGTCGGTCAACTTTGAACGGCTATATCTTCTAAACTAAAAATGCGATATTATTAAGAGTGGCAGATTTGAAATCGTTGAAAAGTTTCCTATAACGTGGGTTTATTCAAAACTTCGTCGGCGCTAATGAAAATTTTGATTTTTGCAACCTCGTTTGCTCTACGGGCGCTACTGTGCGTCGTATACAAGATAAAATGCAATGGTGACAAGTCCGACATATGCCAGAAGGTATATGTTGGCACTACGAAAAATACATTGAAAACCAGACTTTCATCACATACAACCGAACACAAATCTCTTGACAAACCCATTGAGCAAAAAACTGCCCTTGCAGCCCACTTTATCTTGACGGAACACACACCAAACTTTAATGACGTCGAAATATTAGCGGAAGTGAATAATTATACAAGGAGATACACATTGGAAATGCTAAATATAATTGATATTGATATTTATTGTTTGTGACATGTTCAAATAAGATTACAAGACGTATGCATCGTGAAAAAATTATCCGCAGGCATACACAATTGTTTTCGATTACACAAAATATAACCATATACGGACACCACTACGTGATAAAAGACCAAAAAAGACCCAAGCCTCCCAGTTTTGCTCAAAGTCACGCACTTTTTTATGGGCCCAAAGATTTGGGACCTCGGTGTAATTTTTGAAAAAAGTGATAATTTTCTCAGACTCATATCTTGCAAACCGTTTCGAATTTTGATTTACTCTCTGAGGCAAAGTTATAAAGGGTGATTTTTTAAGAGCTTGATAACTTTTAAAAAAAAAAAACGCATAAAATTTGCAAAATCTCATCGGTTCTTTATTTGAAACGTTAGATTGGTCCATGACATTTACTTTTTGAAGATAATTTCATTTAAATGTTGACCGCGGCTGCGTCTTAGGTGGTCCATCCGCTTAGTCCAATTTTGGCATTTCCACGTTTTTGAGTAACAGAGACCCAATTGGTGCGAACGGCGACGAATCGAAAATTGGTGGTCATCATTAACACTGGCCGATACAGCTGCGATATTTTCTTCAGTTCGCACTCTACGTAAGCGTGTTGGTGGTTTAATGTCCAACAATGTAAATTTGGTGCGAAATTTAGTCACAATAGCCCGAATAGCCGCTTCAGTGGGTCGATTAAACTGACCATAAAATGAAAGCGCGCAATGAACTTTCTTAACAGAGCACGCATTTTGATAATAAAATTCAATAATTTGCAAGCGTTGTTCGTTTGTAAGACGATTCATGATGAAATGTCAAAGCATACTGAGCATCTTTCTCTTTGACACCATGTCTGAAATCCCACGTGATCTGTCAAATACTAATGCATGAAAATCCTAACCTCAAAAAAATCACTCTTTAGCTCTTTGTATCTAAGATCCCAATAAACAACTTTCTAGAAAATATGTACTTCCTAGGAATGATTTTTAATACCGTTTAAGTAGCAACTCTTTCTGTTAATGGTCAGTGTGACTACAGAGCGTATGAGTGATATTATCCTTAATCAACAGCACGTATACGCACCTACACACCCTACAGTCTACAAGATTTGTTCGACGACATTTGCGATTTTGACCTTGAAGATGAAGCTTATTTTTGAATCTTTATGACAAGAGCTACAACTTTGCCTCAGAGAGTAAATCAAAATTCCAAACGGTTTGCAAGATATGCGCCTGAGAAGATGATCACTTTTTTTGCAAAAATGACACCATAAAGAAGTGCTTAACTTTGGGCAAAACTGGTAGATACGGTTCTTTTTTGGTCTTTTATCACGTAGTGGTATGTCTTAAAAATTACACCCAGTGTTATAAAAGTACCTTAGATGTTTTCATATATTCATAACCAATTTATACATTCACTGAATTTCTTTCTTGCTTCTTTCACACTTAGAACTGAACTGAGACAAAACTATAAATTTCTCAATAAAACTGATAATTGTATGATGTATGTAGATAACTTGAAAATAGTATGATTGATCTATGGCCACAGAATTGTTGGGCAATTATAATATTTTGGTCATAACAATCATATTCGCTACTATACAATTGTTGATAATTATTTATATGATTTTATTTTTCAAGATCACAATCATATTACTATAAAATATCAACTATATTATGATTGCCCAAACCATATTATCGTTAAATTAAAGTAAAAACTAAATAATATGAATGCGACAAAAATATGGTTATAAACCATATTTCAGGCGTAGTTAAAAGTGTGAAATTTGCGATTTTTGAAAAGTGCGTTTTGAAAATGGCAAAAAAATATATATTTATTTTGTTAACCATTGAAGTTAACACTTCTTGATGTATGATGAAAGATTGTGCTAGGCGAGCAGAATCCAGTACAATTTTTGGATTTGTAAAATTCACAATTTTAACAATGTTATTGCATTTTTTGAAGAATCACCAAAATTTAAATTAGCGATTTCCGCGAAAACGGTTCGGTATAGAAGTTAGTTTGAAACGGCACAATGGCGCTCTCCTTTAGAAAAATTTAGCACAACTTTTGTTGTGAAGTTGAACTCTCTAATAGAGGGTGATTTTTTTAAAAGCTATAGGAAAACACATTCTATTCAAAAAAACACATAAAATTCAGAAAAATGCATGAAATCTTTTTTTGAATCGATAGTAATAATTTAATGTTTGAAGATTATTTTATGCAAATGTTGACCTTGACTGTGCCTCAAATGGTCCATCCGCTTAGTCCAATTTTGGCATACGGAAAATTTTCCACGTTGTTGAGTAACAGAGGCCCAATTGCTGCGAACAGCGACGAATCGATAATTGATGGTCATCATTAACACTGGCCGATACAACTAGATATTTTCTTCAGTTCGCGCTCTACGTAAGCGTGTTAGTGGTTTAATGTCCAACAATGTAAATTTGGTGCGAAATTTAGTCACGATAGCCCGAATAGTGGGTCGATTAAACTGACCATAAAATGTAAGAAGCGCGCGTTGAACTTTCTTAACAGAGCACGCATTTTGATAATAAAATTCAATAATTAGCAAGCGTTGTTCGTTTGTAAGACGATTCATGGTTAAATTATAGACCAAACTGAAGATGTTTGACAGTGAAACAAAACACGAAACGTGCGTCAGCTGTTTAAACCAGTGTTGCCAAAAGGATAATAGCTAAAATTCAATTAGTATAAAAAAAATCGTATGAAAATTTATTTTTTTATAAATTTTATTTACTAAATATTATTATTAATTTGAATTTTAATTAATATATATATGTATATTAATTTATTATTTTTAATGAATAAATTTTAAGAAAAATAAATTATATTATTAGGGGTAATATAATTTATATGAAAATTAATTTATATTTTTGATTTTATTAAATTTTTTTAGGGGATAAAATTTTTAGTAGGAAATAGCAAATTTAATTTATTATTATTATTAATTTGTAAATTTTATGTACTAAATATTATTATTAATTTGAATTTTAATTAATATATGTATAGATATATATTTATTAATTTTAATGTATAAATTTTTTTTCAAAAGGTTTTTCAATCATTTTTCCGAAAAAGTTTTTGCGGCACAATTAGGCGCAAAATTAGCACAACTTTTGTTTTCGAGAAAAAAGTAAAATGGAAAATCTAAGTTTTTTTGAAAACGATGAGATATAACTTTAAAAAAACAGCGCAATTATGTATTCCGCTAGCACAATCCAGCGCAGCTTTTGTTTCTGCCAAAAAATGGCAATCCCAGCGATTTTTTTAGAAAAAATGTTTATTCGCTCTTTTTACGGCACAATTGAACACAAACTTAGCACAATTCAGCACAACTTCAATTTGAAAATGACATTTTCAACAGAGAGAAACAGAGAAGAACAATTTTTCGAAAAATTGTGTAAATTCCAGAAAATTTTGAACGATTACAGATTCAGAAATGCAATACACCCTATTATATACGGACATGTACACGTATTTATTCATATACAAATACCTACCTACACACACAGAACAGATATCCATCCACAAACTTACACGTGACACTTAATGTTGGCAACACAAACCAACAACATGCTTGGTTTCCATGCTTCACTACATGCCAAGCACAGTGGTTCCAAACAAAACACAAACACAATAAAGGCAATATTTGTACCCGAAACTGTCCAGTTCAATGAATGAAGGCTTGCAAATACGCCTTCTGAGAGTTTCACTAAGAAATCCCTTCATTTCCTAGTTAAAGACTTGTTACACTTACCAAACTTTGCTTCATAATGCGGACCTGAAATATGACCTTCTGGGGGCCTTGTGTCAAAGACAATAGACAATAGACAAGTATTCTAAATATCCTGAAAAGAAAATTTCAAGCCTATTTTCAGAGGCATGCAGCTAATGGTTTAGCAGGACTTGTATAGGGTGGATTATTCAAAACTATAAATTCAAATCGGCTATAAAAATGTTTTGATTATTTTTTCAAATTTTTGTTTTTATTGGAAAGGTTGAACTTTGTCATTTAATAATGGAACACAATGAAACATTCGTATGACTACCACGACTGACTCGGAATTACCTCATCCGACCAACCGAATTTTCCAGTACAGCCACATCAAACAGTGACTCATGGAGAATGCATTGGCTTCTCAATAGTCACATGTGGGTTCTCTGAACGTCATATGCGGCAATTTAGCTTATTGACATAGCCACCGAGATGAAAATGAGCTTCATGAAGGAAGAACTGAAGGCCGATCACTTTAGAGATTTTTGAAGATTCCATCAGCATGCATCGGTACCACTGTGAGACACATCACACAACACAACTGCATCAACTCGCTACATGGAAGGTGCCCCAATCCACGGCAAAGAAGTTGCCCAAATTTTGTAGTTGCACAATTTTTCTGTGGCACAAATGGTAGTGGAAGTGGTTGTAATAAAATCATGTTGGGGATGTCACAGCGAGCGAGGGGAGGTGGCTCACACAGAGAAACAAGCAAGACAGAAATTTAAATTGAAACAGATGGTAACAACATTAAAACTGTTCGAGGTGGTCGGTCGGTCGGAGGTCGGTGGTCGGCAGGAGCGAAAAGTTGTGCCAAAGAATTCTTTCATGTTGCTGCTCGGGTTTCTGGTGTGCTGTGGTCTGGCTTCTGGTAAGACCGAATAACATGCCGCATGCACAGATTTGTTGCATTCAAGTGTGGCAAACGGTAAATGTCATTTGAGCAAAGACAAGCGCAAGGATTTCAGGAGGATTCATTCGGTAGCTACGATTCACGCATTCCATTGTAGACACACACACACAACGGCTGGAGCATTTAAAGAAGGACACTCTTGTGCTCTCTTCCTTTCCTTGGATACATGTTTCGTTGTTTATTTTTTTTTTTTGATATTCTGGACTAAAGTGCCACCACACCACGTTGAGCATTGCGAAGACCAGGTAAATGAAATCCCATCAAAGCTCTGTGTACACATGTAGCAGACATTAAGGCAGCATTATGCCAAGGGCTATATATGAACATATCAACCTTAGACAGACACACACACACACACTCAAGCACACGTGCATTTGATGTTGCAACATAATGATTGCAGGTGAGTGTGTGCGTGTGCTTGATGGTTTGGCAATAATACTCATGTTGACATTCAGTACTTTTCATTGCTTCCACAGACATGCAGTCGTGATGGGAGATGTTCCTTTGGTTAGTGTTTAATGCTATCGTCTCAATTGTTCATTGCTTCAACATAGACCAGGATATGGATTAGTTGTAGCCATCTGTTTGCAACAACTGGAAATATTGATAGGAATTCCTTTGATTCTGCTGAAATAATGGACGAAATGTAATTAGTCTTCAATTATATATTTATTCGTCTTACCCAAGCGACTAATTTTACGTGAAGTTGTTAAAGTGGAAGAAAAATGTGATATGAAACGAATAGTCGTACATTTACACTTGTAGTTATGTATACGTAGTTTCGTACTGATTGTTACTAAATATGGAAGAGGTACTTTTTCGACTACTAAAAATATTCAGGGAACCTAGGACAAAATAAAAATATTTTTTTAAATTTGATAATTTTGTCCCAAAAATTTAACTAATATATATATATATATATATATATATATATATATATATATATATATATATATATATATATATATATATATATATATATATATATATATATATAATATAAATTGTCTTATGATAAAGTTCCTGATTTTCCGATTTTGCGAGTATCCGAATTTTGCATAAAGGCAGTGGTACAATTTCTATCCATTTTAATCCCTTAAAAATAAAAATTTCGAAAAAAAAATCCCTTCTTATCTCGCATCTACGCTGTATGAGGAATATACACACCGAATTTCATGATTATCTTTACCTTTTTATCCTTTATCTCGTTTACCCTTAAAAAGTACGAATTTCGAAAAATTCGAATGAATGTCATGATTCCAGCTCCGTCTGTTTGATTGGTATAATTTTTATTCCTTTTTGCCCAATTTCAACCCCAAAAATACGAATTATGCACAAATATTTTCTTTTGTGGATTCGTGCTAATAGAGTAATGTCCGTTCCAAATTTCAAGATTGTAGGCCCAGCCGTTTGGTCTGGGCTGTGGTACAATTTGTATCCCATATAAAAATATGAATATTTGTATCCCAAAATATATTTTAGGCGCGTTGAATCTGTAAGAGGAATTTGCGTACCAAATTTCAAGATTCTAGGCCCAACCGTTTGGTCATTGCCATTACCATTATTATCCTTTTCAACCCTATTTCCCCCTTAAAAGTACAAATTTCGTAACACTCCATTCATATCTGATCTCTACGCTGTAAGAGAACTGTATACACCAAATTTCATGATTCTAGCTTCAGCCGTGTTGTTTGTACCATTTTGTCCCATTGTGGGGTTACAATGGTACGAATTTTGTATGGGTACTATATCATAAACCGATGTGGTCTACTTTCACTTTCATTTTTCCACCTGAAATAAGAGAGAAAAAAGAAAGTTTTTAATAAAACCCGAGACTTTCACAATAGGGGTTTCGAGGTAAAATATAAGATGTTTCGACAAGTTCAGATATTTTGATCGTCAGTTGAAAATGATATCATGTGCTATTTTTGCTGGTATCTCTTTAATTTGGATACTATGCCTGTTTATAAACTGGACATAGAGCGATTCAGAGTCAATGATATACGTTGTGTTGTTATGTTGATTTTTAAATTTATATCTATGACAATTTAAAGAAAAAACTAAATATTTAATCTCTGAATCTCCTTCCTTTTGCACGACAATATCCGTAATTCTGTATCTTTGCTTTGTTTTGAGTTGGTTTTGCATACTTCATGCCATCTGCATAGAGAGATCAAAAAAAAGTATTTAAAAAAAATAATATCGGTGGACGATATTACCCACGCTTTATTCAAAGAAGAAACCATTTTTAGCAAGTACATTTAAGAGATAGAAAAATATAAAAATATGCATATCGCACTTAAGTCCCTTGGTGATTTTTTTTACTTTATGTCAGCTACGTCCAAAATATTTTACCTTTTTTTGAGATAAGGGTAAATGATATTGCGCCGTTATTTACACACAAGATGTACTTTGATTAGGCAATTCCAATGGTGGCCTTAACGAAAATAAATTTAGTTCAGTTTGTCATTACAGCGACGAAATGTACGTGAAATATAACATGGCCAAATTTGAACAAAATAGGTTAAAATATGTGATTGTTAAGGCATAAGATGTGAAATCGGGAGTGACATTTGTATGTGGGCTATATCAAAATTTGGATCGATGTTACTCAATTTTACCATAGATATTGCTGGGTGAAATGTAAAGTGTTGTACCAAATTGAATATAAATTAAACATTGTGCTTTAAACAACTGTAACGAGATCTTTTTTGTAATGTAGAGTACCGATATTTTTACTCTAAAATTAATAATGTGTATGAACATTTCGGTTCTGCTTCTCATAAAACAAAAAATATATAAAAAAATCTTTTGGAGTCTAACCAAAAATGCTCGATGTCCCTCTGTGTCTATTGTTCTCCTCTTGCAGAGCGAAAATAGTTAAATCGGAGAGGGTATTTGTATGGGGGAAAAGCGCCTACGCAGTGTAAGGTTTTTGTAATCAAAATTTAATTTGGGTGGTTGGGCACTACCTTTATCACGATAGGCAGAAAAATATCGGCCTTGATCAGAAGAATTTGCAGCGACAATACATAAATACTCAAACTCTTTAAGTCCGAAAATTTTTTCAAATATCAAATCAAATAAACTCAATCAAATTTATTCCGTACGCCTTAAATCCCCAGCCTGTTATTCTAATAACACCCCAGTAAAAAGAGACCACCCAAAAAAAAGTGAAAAAGAGTGATTCGGAAGTAGTGAAAATTGGGATCTTCACCAATGAATTTATTTTGAAAGACTTAAAAGTTATTTTAATTATTGCAAAGGAACCACTTTTTCACTAGTTTCCAAAAACCGCTGTTACAGGGAGTTGAACTGCGGACCTTCTGCTTCCTACGGCACTCTAACCATCTAAGCTATCCTATGTTGTGAGTTCTGAATAACTAAATCAAACCATTTTGTTCCTTAGAACTGCAATAGGAAACTTAACGAAATATATTTATTTAGTATGAATTAATATATAACGCAATTTAACATTAACATTAATAAAAAATTAAATATTTGAAGTACATTAAAAAATTAATTTTTATTTTTTAAGCAAAGTTTATTAAATTGTTAAAATAATAAAAAAATTATAATTATAAAAAAACTAATTTTTTTCCAGAGCCACGATTCGAACCCGAAACCTTCTGGGTGAAAAACGGACACTTTACCTCTGTGACCACATACTACAAATTCGTTCC
This sequence comes from Polietes domitor, assembly GCA_947397865.1. Classification (NCBI taxonomy): domain Eukaryota; kingdom Metazoa; phylum Arthropoda; class Insecta; order Diptera; family Muscidae; genus Polietes; species Polietes domitor. Next base: position 19,085 of record CANDYM010000176.1, read on the forward strand.
TATACGCTTGTGAAAATACTATTCGTAAAATGTTACGTGAAGTTTTTTAAAATAACTTCCTAAAAAGCGGCGATATTGTACATTTTGATTTTGAGATGCGCTTCCTACGAAAGTACTTCTAATTATACACTCCACGAGAGTATTTTGTCTTTGTGCATTTGTTTGTAACACCCAAAAGGAAACGAGTTAGACCCATCGTTTATTATACAGATCGGCTTAGAATCACTTTCTGAGTCAATTTAACAATGTCCGTCTGTCTGTCCGTCTGTGTGTCCGTCTGTCTGTCCATTTGTCCATCTATTGTTGTAATCACATTACAGGTCGCAATTATAGACCGATCTTAACAAAAATTGGCATAAGTAAGTTTTGTGGATCAAGGACGAACGCTGTTTAATTTGAGGCAAATCGGTTCAGATTTAGATATAGTCCCCATACAAATGTCGCTCCCGATTTGACATTTTCCGCTCTAAAAACCACATATTGTACCCGATTTTCTTTTAAATTGGCAATACATCTTATAATCTAGCTAGAAACATCTGCGCTGAAAGTGGCTAAGATCTGTTCAGATTTAGATATAGCCCCCATACAAATGTCGCTCCCGATTTGACTTTTTCCGCTCTAAAAACCACATATTGTACCCGATATTCTTCAAATTGAGCTTAACACCTTATAATCTAACTAAAAACACCTGTGGCGAAGGCGGGCTAGATCGGTTCAGATTTAGATATAGCCCCCATACAAATGTCGCTTCCGATTTGACATTTTCCGCTCTAAAAACCACATATTGTACCCGGTTTTCTTTAAACTTGGCACAATATCTAATAATCTAACTAAAACATATTTTTTTTATATATATACAAATGTTGCTCCCAAATGTTTAACCGATTTTGGCCAAACTTTACATATTATATTTCACCTATAATCTTACATGGTGAATGCGGGTCACATCGTTCCATGTTTCAATATACCCCGATACAGATGTTCTTTCCGATTTATCATTTTTTGTCAAACACATACATTTACAGGATACAAGAATCGTTCCCGATTTCACTTTTTTACCGAATTGAATAGTAATAGGAGAGAAATTGGAGTGTATCATATAGTCGCTCCGCCCGACTTTCGCCTTTCCTTACTTGTTTTTTGTTGCTGGGGAGGCATAACTTTTAATTGTTGTTAATGCTAAACTAATACAGGTCGTGATTTAAGGCATTTATTTGATGTGGCATTTATACAGGTGTCACTTATACTATCCGCACCCTAAAGCATTAAAAATATTTTATTTATTAACTCTATTTCACTTATTGTTTCAGATGTATGTCATTTGGTGAAAGTGTAATATGGACTGTCGGACAGTGTAATGAATCAACATAAATGTTTTCTTGAGAATATGAACTTCCTCTTTACCTCCCAACCTCACTAAAATTATAGTCAATTTGGCCAGCTTTAAGCTTTTCACATGGGCAAGTTGAGAGCTGTGATCTCCCCTCCACGATATACTTGTCTAATCATATCCTTGTACGAGCACACAGCAGGCTGCACACATGCCCCAAGATGTTGTTGTAGTTCGTAATAAATGCCACAATTATTTGCATAAAATCTCAACTAGAAAAGTTATGCTTCAGCTATTAACAATGCAATGCTATCCGCTGGAATAATGAAGACTCTAAGCTATGGCATATCCGATGAGCAGACATTGGGGTGGACCCCACTGTTTGACGTGTTTGGAGAAGTTTGGCGAACAATTGAAAACTTTTTAAGGATGTTATTGTCATTTTTAAAATTAGTATTTTTTATAAACATGTAAAAAAGGCGGACCGTAACTTATATATCCTCCACCATGGAGCGCATTCTGTAGTATTACGGGCAGATTAGAAATGAGTATTTCAAGGTGATACAAATTGAATTACAAAATGATTATACACTCAATTCAAAAGTGAATGGTATATAAACTAGAGGAAAACACTACAAATACGAAAAGAAAATATATAGATGGACAATTTCCAATTAACAGTGTGTAAAATAAAACATAGTAAATGTTTCATGACTATTCGATTTTGTAAATTATTAAAATCATAAAAAACTTGCCCTAATGTGCATATCGTTGACAGAAATGCAAATTGGCGTAAATAACAAAAAAGCGAATAAAATATCAGCAAAGTTTTTTTAACATACGATGAAAATATCACAAAGGCACCGTCCAAAAGCGACCATATTAAATTTATAGTTAATTTATTTCCCTGTGGAAAAGCTAAATGTTAGTTAACTCCTTTTGTATTTCATTCAGTGCAAACGTTTGCATATCTACATGTGTAGACATAATCCTCCTTCAGATGGTCTGCCAAGGCAAACCAGAGAAACCCAATGTATGCACTTCTGTAGCTGCGGCAGGTGAGTCCTCATGGTGTTGGTGCACCTTCTGTATTTGTTCCTCCTCATCATCATCATCCAGCGGCGTTAATAATAATGAACACATGACATCCGTTTGTCATAACAAATTCTAGGACACCATATTCGGTAGACAATGCTACACTACGTGTAGTACGCAAGCAAACACAACCTCGAAGACGGCGATGATGATGACGTGGACGAGAAGAACAAGCCAGGCCAAGTGCAGATATCGAAATGTCAAGGTTTTCGAAAGTGGAATTATTGCCATCCCGCAACACCGTGGCCGCAATATTCACACAATATTCAAAATATTCGAACTGGCTATGGATTTACTTAATTATTCCAAAATGGAAATGGTTCAGACAGGATGCAATAAAAATGTCAAGAAGGCTTAGTAAGGCATACGATAGTTGCTTCATTATAGTTCGTTGAACAAGTATAGAAGTTGTAGTTTTTAAAACGAATATTTTGTTGGCTTGCTATTTAGACGTGTAGAATTTGTTGGCAAATCAATGAGAAATTTTACGATTTTAATGTGAATTTGCTCACCATATTTGGTATTGCAATATATTATGTTAGAAGAAATTATTTTGAAAATTTTGAACAAAATTAAAATTTGTATGTTTGAAATTTAGATGAAGATAACAAATTTTGTTGTCTGAAAAATATTGTGAACAGTTTTCCGTATGCAGGGGAATAGTTAGTTTTTACCTCATTAAAAAATATTTATAATTTTTTTGAAATTGAAAATATTTGAAAATAATATTCGAATTGCGAGACGTATACTCTCTAATTTTTCTATTTGGCCACAATAGTTTAAATAACAAATATTTATTTACCGATAACCCAATTTAAACGACTTAAAAATAAAATATACAATTGAAGTTATTTAATTTTAATTGATTTTCCCATTAAATTACTACGCCTGTAATTATAAAGTGTATTTTTCAAAAGTTTCTGATATATCAACTAAAATTTATAAAAAACTTTTTTGTATTCTTTAATTATTACTTTAAATATTATTTCTTTAATTATTATTTTACATTATTTATTTTTATACCCTCCACCTCCACGATGGGGGTATACTAACTTTGTCATTCCGTTTGTAACACCTTGAAATATCGACCTGAGACTAAAGTTTATATATTCTTGATCGTCATAAAATTCTAAGACGATTTAGCCATGTCCGTCCGTCTGTTGAAAGCACGCTAGCATCTAAACGAAAGAAGCTAGAATGTTCAAATTTTCCATAAATGCGTCTTATAGTCGTAGATCGGTTGGGATTGAAACGGGGCGAAATCGGCCAAAAGGGAAAAATTTTTTCCCTCACAAGGACCAAAAATACCCATAATAATCCGTAATATTTTAGCGTATTAAGCATGTTTTATTTGTTTATATTTGCTTGATATTTGGTATGCGCACTCCTCTTATAGCAAAAACGTGCACCATAAAGTGATTCTTATTTGTAGGGGGTGAAATGGGAATGGTACATATTAAATGACATCAACAAGAAACACGAAATTCATTGTGTAAATTCCTCTAATTGAGTAGATACATAATATTAAAGTATTTTTTCCAAATTCGTACTTTCAAGGGATACAATGGGTACGGAGGAATAAAAATGGTAACAACCAAACGGCTACACCTAGAATAATGAAATTCGGTGTATACATTCCTCTGATTGCGTAGACACGTAAAATAAACAGATTTTTCGAAATTCGTACTTTTTGGGGTTAAAATAGAAAAAGGGGATAAAAATAGTACCAACCAAATGATCGCAGCTAGAGTCATGCAATTCGGAGTATACATTCCTCTGACTGCGTAGACACGGAAAATAAAATGGTACAGAGGGATAAAAATAGCACCAACTAAAGGACTACAACTAGAATAATGAAATTCTAATTTCGTAGAAACGTCAAGGGGGTAAGATGGTACCATCCAAATGGGAGCAGCTGGAATCATGGAATTCGGTGTATACATTCCTCTGACTGCATAGACACGCAAAATAAAAAGTTTTTTCCAATTCGTCTGATAATGGATTTTCAAAATTTGTACTTTTGGAATTAAAATAGAATGGAAAAAAAACCAACTGTTGCACCCACTATCCACCAATATTTATGGTATTTAAGCTTTTTGAAAATATAGAAGAATTCACCGGTATCGCGGATTTATTTATAGATATATTGACTTTCTGCATCAAAGACACAAGATATTTTAAGTACGACGACAAATTCTATGAGCAAAGAAAAGGAATTCCATTGGGCTCCCCTGCATCACCAACAATTGCGGACATAATAATGGAACAACTTCTTGACACAGCAATTGAGAAAATGACCAGAAAACCTAGGTTCTTGACAAAATACGTTGACGATCTCTTCGCAATTTTGAAGAAAAATTATGTTGATGAGACGATCAAAATACTAAATGGATACAACAGACAGATTCAATTCACGATGGAAGAAGAAAAGGACAACAAACTACCATATCTAGATTCTATAGTACATAGACAAGGCAATATCATAAAACTAGACTGGTATCAAAAACCCACATCTTCAGGCCGATTAATTAACTTTTATTCGAAACACCCAAGAAGGATAATTTTCAACACTGCGACCAATTTTATCAGAAGAGTACTAGACATAAGTGATGAGGACTTCCATAAAAATAATATAGAGAAAATTAAAAATATTTTAAGAAGAAATGACTTTCCCATAAAGACAATAAGACAATTAATTAGAAATGTACGAAATCCCAAAAGCCACATAGAAAAACCAACGAAGCTGTACAAGACTATAACATATATACCCGGAAAGATTTAAAAACTCAGACTTATACGACAAAGAAAAATATGAATTAGCCCAAAAATCTCACAACACGGTCAACAATTTATTCAGCAAGACAAAATCAAAAATAAAAAAGAAGACAGAACGGACGTAGTATATAAAATTAAGTGTAATGGTGACAAGTCCAACTTATGCTATAAAGTATATGTTGGTACTACAAAGACAAAATTAAAAACTAGACTTTCTTCTCATAAATCTGACCTAAAAGCACTTGACAAACCATTAGAGCAAAAAACTGTACTTGCAGCCCACTGTGCACTGATTACACGCACACACCCAATTTTGACGACGTAGACATATTAACAGAAGAGAGTAACTACCATAGGAGATATACATTAGAAATGATCTACATTAAGGACGTTCCTACTGAAAAGAGACTAAATTACAAGACAGACACAGACAAATGCGCACACATATACAGAAATATAATACACAAGAATAGGAAAGACGGACAGTAGTTGACAAAAACTTGTGAAAGTGGAAGGATCGTTTTGTTTTTTAAAATGTAAGTATATTAATTGTTTAAAAATTGTTTGTATATTGATTGTTATTCTTATGTATATTTGTTTAGTGTAACGCCCCTGAGGATGATCGACGAAGTCGTTCGAAATATCGGGAACAAAATTCAAAAATAAAATAATAAACAAACAACATCTTGTTTTTATTTACTTGAGACCTTTAGCCGGACAATAATACAAAACATATAAGAATATTTATTTTTTTATTTAAAATAAATAATGGTTTGAAATAATTAAAATATTATATTTATTTATAAAATTATTCTTTCAATATTTGTATTTGTTTTGGTATGGCTATATTAAAAAATTTATATTTTCCTGTAACATTACTGCACTTCTACGAAAACCTCTGTGGAATGCAATCCATGGTGGAGGGTTTATAAAGTTCGGCCCGGCCGAACTTTACGCCGTTTTTACTTGTTTTGATTTTATATGTGCACAATTTTTGTTCTTTATAATAATATTTATAAATTCCAAACGGTTTGCAAGATATGAACCTGAGAAAATGATCACTTTTTTCAAAAATGACACCGAGGTCCCAAATCTTTGGGGGGCCATAAAAAGTGCATGACTTTGGGAGACGCGGGTTTTTTGGTCTTTTATCACGTTAAAAAATTACACACAGTGTAATTTGATGACAAGAGTTTTGCATTGATTACGGTAGATTTGACTAATTTACAAAAGATGTCATAGTTCTTGGCCTAAAAATAACAATATTATAACGAAAGTATTGATCACTATATGGTATCGGTGCTTTACAAAAATTTAACTTACCAAATACATGTAAATACAAGGCAGAAATCTTCAAAAAATTTTCTTAAATACTAAATATATTAGGGTATTTTCAGTCCTTGTTAGGGAAATGTTTTCATCGAATACTTTCACCAACCTATCTACATCTATTTTTTGGAAAATTTTTTTTTTTTGGAAATTTCGAACGCTTTAGCTCCTTCGTGCTTTCAACAGGCAGACGAACAGGGCTAGATCGTTTTCGAATTTTATGCCGATCAATAATCAATATCAGGTCGATATTTGAACTTCCACCGTTCTAAATCTTCTAGATGGTTTCTTAAAGTTGTAGGATATTCCATAGCAGTAATCGACAGCACCAGGCCGCTTCCCTCCACATTACCGTATTAATACAAACCCCCCTTTCTACTAAACAAACATTGAATTGTGTTAGAACAGCGATGTCACCTTAATATTGACGAAAATAAAAATATTTGCTTGGCCGCAATAAGGTTTTGTTGGACAAACATTTTTATTTTGTTTCTTCAGCAATTCCACATGGAATCCTTTGGCGTTAATAGCCCATAAACATTTATGGCCTACACAGAATAAACAATTTAAAGGTGGACAAGTTTCTTCCGAAATAATATGAGTTTATACCATTATTATTATTTGGTATATCCTGCGGAGTCCCAGAGTAACCATTCCAACTAGTTGTACCTTTGGAATTAGGGGAATTCTGGCGTTTTTTTCCATTTCTTTACTTTGCCAAGCCCTCATTATGAACATATTTTCCTTCATGTTTCATTATGAACAGAATGGCAGCAGAGCGGGAGAGGGAGAAAGATGGTCAAAGAAAAAATCCCTACAAAGAAATTACTTTTGTTTGTGCTCCGGTTGCCAAAGGACGCTCTATTTGATTTTGAACTGTATTCACATTTCACGCTGCTCCAACTTTGTCCAAGCGTATACATTCAATTAAAAAAGGCTCAGCTCCTTTCACAACAAAATCCTTTCCTCTTTCTTTTTTTTTTGCTTGGATGGATGGGCTGCCAGCATTAACGCGAACATTTTAAATAACATTCCCAAGTACTTTAATAGACACGATGTGCGATGTCCGTGGCTATGCCGTGAACTCGATATTTGCTACGCTGGCAAACTGTTAATGCCACTTGTAGTTGGTTGTGAACCTAGTCGATGACGCCGAGGTTAGGCGTGAACAGCAGCAGTGGCAGCAACTGCCCTTGGCCAAAAGTAAACAAAAGAAAAGGAAATCCAGTGAAAGGCGTTCGTCCTCTATCACATAATTTAACCCCAAAACTGCCCCTAAGAATCGCAAAAGGTGAGGGAAGCGATAACTGCGAATTGTAATTGAAAAGAGGCGATGGCGAAAACGAACACGCACCCGCATACCACCATGCAGCCAACCACACCCATACCGGAGGTGAATCTAATGTTCGAAAAATGGATTAAGGAATTCCACATCCAGTTAGTGCTGTCCAAGGGGCTGAAAGGCCGAGAGGAAAAAAAGGCTGAATTTAAGAAAAACAAACACAACAAATTTAACAGCTCATCAAGGACCAACAAACAGTTGAACATGAAAGCAAACAAAAGAAACAAAAGTTCAATTCTCGTTTTTCACAAGCACACACACATGCGTTGGCACACTGCGAATCACTTGAATAAGGAAACGAAGTCTGACAGGAAGTAAACTAAAGCAGATGGAGAAAATATCAAATTTTACATAAATTTGTTATGAATAATTTGTTATAATGTAAAATAAATTCTATTTTCCGATCGTGCAATGTAAGATCTTGCAATAATAACATTAATATATCAATTTAGGAGAGACGAAAATTGCGCAGCCACGTAAAATAAAGAGACTTTAGAAAGTCGCACTTTTAAGGTGGGAAATGTGAAAGAAGGAATAAAATTGGTACGACCAAATGACTGTAGCTAGAATAAAAATTCGGTATGTACAGGGTTTTCCAACAAGAGGTGTTATTTTGAATCACCCGGTATTTCGGTAGCCGTCACTTTTGATGCTTCTATTCTTTGACATTTGACAAGTAGAAACTACGCCATTAGTAAAAATGGAACGATACATACTTCAACAACGCATTGAAATCATTAAAATTCATGAATGAAAATGATCCGGAATTCCATCGAAAAATCATCTTGGCTGATGAGGCCCATTTCCACCTCGGTGGCTACGTCAACAAACAAAATTGTCGCATATGGGCTCTGAAATCCCAAGAGTTATTGTTGATAAGCCTATCCATCCTCATCGTGCGACTTTTTGGTGCGGTTTATGGTCCGTCGGGGTCATTTTTCGAAAATGAGGTTGGATCAACAGTTACGGTGAATGGATTGCGCTATCGAGAGATGATTTTTTATGGTCGGGGTTGGATGGTATTGATCTGGACAATGTTTACTTTCAACAAGACGGCGATACGTGCCACACAAGCAACGAAACCATTGCTCTTTTACGGAAAAAGTATCCGGACCGTGTTATTTCTCGAAGAGGTGATCACAATTGGCCACCGAGATCTTGTGATTTAACACCTTGCAACTTCTTCCTTTGGGGCCACGTGAAAGATAAGGTCTACACCAACAGCCCAGCGTCGATTCAAGACCTCAAAGATAGAATTCGTGACGCTATCGATGACATAAATCAGCCACTTTGCGATTTGGTTATGGAAAATTTCATGAAAAGGATACGGCCATGTAAGCGTGGTTGTGGTGGCCATGTGGCAGATGCTGTTTTTCATTATTAACGGCAGAAAATGCTGTAAAAAAAATACTGGATATTTTCTCAAATTTATTTTTTTATTTGAAAGTACAATCCTTCCAGTTAATAATGGAAAGTAATTTCATTCAAATGGCTGCCTCGGGCACCCCACAAATAATAGTCCAACGGTTGAATAGTTGAAAAAAATGTTAGATGGCGGACCCTATATAAAATAAAATCTATTTTCCGATCGTGCAATCTAAGATCTTGCAATAATAACATTAACAAATCAATTTAGGAGAGACGAAAATGAAAATTGTGCGAGATACTCCTTACATGTCCTTTTTGAAAGGACTTTTTTAATTTTCTCGAAAAAAGGGGAGGTAGAGGGTATATCTTTCACAGAAATGATCCTCATAAAATTCCACAATATAGTTCTGCCACTAAAAATTCTCTCAGACATTAAATTACAACAGTTTTTATACCCTCCACCACAGGATGGGGGTATACTAACTTTGTCATTCTGTTTGTAACATCTTGATATGTATATCAACCTAAGACCCTATAAAGTATATAAAGGGTGGTTAAATTGTAAGGGCCGATGTTGAATGTGAACCACACATAAACGTCAAGTATTTTTCTGCATTTCATTTGACATTTCTCCATTTCAGACTAACTCAATTTGAACCATGGAAAGATACACAATCGAGCAACGAGTTAAAGTTATTCAGGCTTATTATGAAAATGGGCGTTCAACTCAAAATGCATATCGAAGAAAATTATCTTCAGTGATGAGGCACAGTTTCACCTCAGTAGATTCGTCAATAAGCAGAATTGCCGCATTTGGGCGAATGATGATCCAAGAGTGATTGTCGAAAAACCAAGGCATCCACAAAGAGTGACTGTTTGGTGCGGGTTATGGGATGGCGGCATCATCGGGCCGTATTTTTGCCAACAAATGATAATCCAAGAGTGATTGTCGAAAAACCAAGGCACCCACAAAGAGTGACTGTTTGGTGCGGGTTATGGGATGGCGGCATCATCGGGCCGTATTTTTTCCAACATGAGGCAGTTACTGTGAATGGTCTCCGCTATCGTAAGATAATAACGAACTTTTTATGGCCCTAATTGGAAGATATGACTGTGGACGATATGTGGTTTCAACAGGACGGTGCTACTTGCTACACAGCTAACGAAACAATGGCTTTTGTTCGCGACAAATTCATTGGCCGTGTTATCTCACGTGGTGGCGATGTCAGTTGGCCGCCAAGATCATGTGATTTGACACCGTTGGACCGATCTTTCTTTGTGGTTATTTGAAAGAAAAGGTGTACGTCGATAAGCTAGCAACAATTCAAGAGCTAAAGGATAAGATAATTCGGCACATAAACGGCATAGAACCTCAATTATGCCTCAGCGTCATCGAAAATTTGGACCATCGGATGAAGATGTACCGCCGAGGTCGCAGCGACCATTTGGCCGATATTTTGTTCCATACATAATTGAACCATACCAATATTATCATAATAAAAAGAAATGACAATAATTTCCTAAATAATTGTTGGTTTATTCAAAATCAACATCGGCCCTTAAAATTTAACCACCCTTTATATATATTTTTGATCAATCGGGGCTAGGACGTCCAAAATTTCCATAATGGCCGTCCGTCTGGCCATCTATTCTTGTAATCAAAGTCCAGGTCACAATTGTTGTTAGAACTAAATGAAACTTTGCACAACAAAGTTATACAAATCATACAAATTTTGCGTCCGATTTTACTTTTTCCGCTCTAGAAACCACATATTTCAACAGATTTTCCTCCAATTTGGCAAGACGCCGAATATTTCAACTAGAAACAGCTCTGGTAAAAATAGGCTAGATCGGTTCAGATTTATATATAGCTCCCATATAAATGTCTCCTTCGATTTGAATCTTTCCGCTCTAGAAACCACAAACTTTTACATTTTTTCTTCAAATATGGCAAAACAGCTTATAATTCAACTAAAAACAGCTCTTGTAAAAATAGGATAGATCGGTTCAGATTTATATATAGCTCCCATACAAATGTTTCCTCCGATTTGACTCTTTCCGCTCTAGAAACCACAAACAACTTATATTTCAACTAAAAACAGCTCTGGAAAAATAGGATAGATCGGTTCGGATTTATATATATATAGCTCCATTACAAATTTCGCTACTGAATTGATTATTTCCGCATTTTTGAACACATTTTCTTCTAATGACTCAAATAGAATTAACTATAGCGAAAGTGGGTCACATCGGTTCAGATTATATATAGCTCCCGATTTGATTCTTTCCGCTCTAGAAACCACATATTTAACCATAAAATTTGGGAAAGCGTCTAATATTTCAACTAGAAAACCTTTACTAAACATGGGTCAGATCGGTTCAGATTTGTATATAGCTCCCATTCAAAGTTTGTGTTCAAATTTTCTTAAAAATACAGATATAAATATGGAATTTGTAGTACATTCTCCTGTTACAGCTGCATCGTATATCACCCGGTTCAAATGTTCATTACTTTTTACATCCTACACCATAGGGTATAATGACTAAGTGTAGGGTATCATATAGTCGGCCACGCCCGACTTTAACCTTCCTTACTTGTTTTTCCATGTCATTTGCAAATAAATTAGCATTCTAGTAAATATAGATGCCAAAGGGTATTGAGCCAGGACAATATCCCAGTTGAAATCAAAAATATTTTATTTTTAAAATTTTTTATATAAAATACGAAAAAACGGAATTTGTCGAAGAATATGAAATTTGTTGGAGAAAAACGTATTTTCCGATTTGCGTTTAGCCGGAAACGAATGACAGCTTCTGGTCTCTGTACAGGGAGAAGGGATAAATTTCAGAGAATTAGTTCATTTTGACTTATTAGGCCAAAATTTTTGGCTCTAAGCAATCACTGTCGTACGGAAGCGTACGATGTGGCATTCAATGTGATATAGGGAAATTTTTCTGTTTTTCGTTTTCGAAGTATTTTATTACAATACTCAAAATTTTGGACAGGGATATTTAAAAACGTAAAAAAATAATATGTGTGTGTTTTGGGTTATATTTTCACTACGGCTTTGACTTACGCGAAAGAACTAACTAAAATGGTATCTGTAGCTTTTTATTTTGTACTAAAAAATTCAAATTAAATAAATAAAAAATAAAATAGCACAAAACAAAAAAAGCAAATAATAAAATTATAACAAGTAATGTGATATCTATATTAATACTAGCTGACCCGGCAAACGTTGTTTTGCCTTCAAATTTTATTATTTATTATCACATTTATTTGAAAAAAAAATGTGAATAGTATCATGTAATAAAAAAGTTTATGTATAATTAAGAGGATGTTAGTGTTATTCATTATAGTGGACCTGGAGAACTTCGTCTCACAGACGTTGTCCTACGTCATTTCAAATTGCAGACAATCTGTGGTCAATTGTCCATTGCAACTGATTATTTTTTTAATATTTGCTGGATGGGTTACGGTCGTGTCGATTGCGATTGTCGGTTGCGAAAACGAGCAAAGCTGATGTCGATCATATGGTCGATCGTCAACAGGTGTAGTCCACCATTGGTTACCACACCTACAATCGGTTAAAACGAATATAAGCGCAGTGTGAACATTACGTTTCCTTATTCAAATTCCTCGCTGTGTACAAGGAGCTGAACCGTATGCGATAGAAAACCAAAACAAAAAGGAAAGGACTTTTGGCCATTACAGCTCCAATGTTTACACAGAGGTTCTAATCGTTATTTTCAGTTATTTTCATTCATATATCCGCCCAAACATACACAAGCACACGCACTCACATATACAAATACATTCAAAGAAAACCTACGAACGAATGTATGTATGTACGTATGTATGCAATGAAGAATGTAACACTATCAGCAACAACGGCAGCAACAACAAGAATCATGTGGAGTACTTGAAAATGCCAAATGGAAAATTGAATGTGTGCTACCACACATACATACACACAAGCACACTCGTCGTCCATTCCGCTCACACATTCCCTCGGTGTTGCTGGCCAAAATAGTGTGGTTTGTGTGATGATGTTGCAGGTGTTGTGGCAAGTGAACAAACAACGCAATTGTTTGTTGTTGGCCCCTCCAAAAATGTTATGCTCACCTGCAACAGCAGCACCACCATCAGCACTATGGCTGCTGGTAACGTGTGGTAACATCGTCAACAGCAGTAGCAGTAGAAGCAGCAGTAGCGCCAGCAACAACAAAAGGCAATAACATCAGTATTTAGAACTGAATGTTTTTCTGTCTGAGTGAACAGTTGGCATGATTCAAAATCAGTTTGTAATAATGGTGCACAGTGGTTCGTAGAATCATTTGTATGTATCAATCACTTACCAATACTAAAAAGAAGATTTATCCGAATGGAGGCACCCACAACGCCAGCTGTGGCCAAAATTCCACAAAAATTAAATCATGTTCCATAAATTAAAATTTCTCTTTCGAATAAACCAATAATACTGAAGAAAATAAGTTTTTCTTTGATTTTAAAAACGAATGAATGGACTCTTGCTGTGGAACAACATGAAAATAACAAGGTTCTAACAACGAATTCTGCTAGAGGTGATAAAAAACGAATATTCGTTCGTTTATGGGGGTCATTTTATATATTTCCCGCCTAGCAATATGGGGGACCATTTGCATGGAGGTTATACCAAAATATGGACCCATATATTTGACTTTCATTGTAGCTGTTTCTAGTTGAAATATAATAAAATCTGCAAAATTTAGAAAACATTCCATGTAAAATGTGGGTTATAGAGAGGTAATAATAAAAATGGGGCCCATTTGCAAGGGCGCTACAATAAAAAGTGGGCCAATATAGATCCCTTTCAAAGCAGGCATTCTTTATTGGAATATAACATGATCTGCAACATTTTATCAAAGGTAATAATAACCAGTAAGGAAAGGCTGAAGTCGGGCGGGGCCGACTCTATGATACACTTCACTTTCAATCCGAATACAATTCAATTCGGTGAAAAAGTGAAAACGGGAAGGTTTTTTGTATCCTGTAAATGTATGTGTTTGACAAAAAATTTTATATCGGAAAGGACATTTGTATGAGGATATATTGAAACCTGGAACGAAATAGGTGAAATATAAAATGTATAGTTTGGCCAAAATCGGTTAAACTTATGGGAGCAACATTTGAATTTGGGCTATATTTAAATCTGAACCGATCTTACCCACTTTCACCATAGTTTTGTTTAGTTAGATTATAAGATGTTGTGCGAAATTTAAAGACAATCGAGCACAATATGTGGCTTTTAAAGCGGCAAAAGTCAAATCGGGAGCGACATTTATATTTCATTTCATTTCATTTATTTATTCAGTCTATGGAAATACAATATTCCTTACAGACTACAATATAATACTAAAAATAAATTAAATCTAATTTGTTACAAAAAGTAAAAAAGTAAAAAGTATTTGTTCGAAAAATCTAAATTAAAATTAGAAATACGATTAAACTCTTTCAAAGCCCTTGCAATTGGTTCAAATACAGAATAGTTAGATCTATGAAGCGGAATAAAAAATACATTATTATTTCTTAAAATTCGAGAAGGAACTTTAAAATTTACAAGTTCCAGTAATTCAGAACAATCAACTAAGCCACAAATAATTTTGAAAAGAAACACTTGCGAAAGGAGAGTTCTCCTATTCTCGAGGGTTTTCAAACCAATAAGTCTACATTTATCGACATAGGAAGGTTGAGGTTCAGTAAAATGAATAGAACGTAAAGCAAACTTCATGAATTTTTGTTGAATACGTTCAATTCTACATATATGGTTAGCACAAAAGGGATTCCAAACAATACACGCATATTCCAACTTAGACCGGACTAACGATGAAAAAATTAACTTCGCCGTATAAGGATCCGAAAATTCCCGTCAATTTCTCTTCACAAAAGCGAGCAAAGAATATGCTTTAGGAATGATGACATTTAAATGATTAATAAACGTAAACTTGGCATCAAAAACAACACCCAAATCAACTATTTCATCTACAGATTTATGTTGAAGGTTATTAATGAAGTAGTCGTCATAAACCATATTTGCCAATTTACCAAAAGAAACTTTAAAACATTTAGAAACATTAAGACACAAAAAGTTGTTTGAGCACCATTCCGAAACTCTGTCCAAATCACTTTGGAGACGGAAAACATCTGCAATAGAGTTAATTCGCAAAAATATCTTTAAGTCATCAGCCTATAATAAAACATTCGACCATTTAACACAAGACGATATATCATTAATAAATAAAATGAACAATATTGGGCCTAAGATACTGCCTTGGGGAATACCAGAAGTAGCTATGTAAGAAAACGAATCAACAGAGTCAATAGAAATAAAACAGGTTCGATCCTGTAAATATGATTGAATCCAATTTAAAAAGACTGAATGAAATCCAATATGACAAAGTTTATTAATTAACATAGCGTGTGAAACCTTGTCAAATGCTTTTGTGAAATCAGTGTATATAGTATCAACTTGACAGCCAAGTTCGAAGCTAGATATGCAGTACTGAGAAAAAATCGCCAAATTTGAGACAGTAGAACGACCCCTGACAAATCCATGCTGAGATGGAGAAATAACATGTTTAACCGCAAAGTATAACTTATCCAAAACAATATGCTCAAAAATCTTTGAAATGTTGCATAATTTGGCAATAGGTCTATAATTTAAAATATTATTCTTAGCACCAGATTTGAAAATGGGAGTTATAGCAGTAACTTTCCACCTATCAACAAAGAAACCTTCTTGTAATGACATATTGAAAAGGAATAATAGCGGCACAATTAATGACTTTGAACAATTTTTTATAAAAAATGAGCAAATACCATCACTATCCAATCTAAAAGTAGGTTTGAGCTTAGTGATTCCACTTAACACATCAACATCTATTAACTGTAGCATTCCAAAATAAAAAGAAATTAGAATTTCCTGAAGAAATGTAAGGCGAAAAATTACTACTAAAAAACTCGGCAAACAAATTAACAGTCTCCGAAGTTGAATTAGATATTTTATCATTAAAAATCATTCGAGATGGATATTCCGAGCTTTTTCTTTTGGAATTAATAAAAGTCCAAAATGATTTAGGATTCCTCTTAATATTGTTTTCAAAATTAAGTATATACTGCCTATACAAAAATTTATTTAGAAAATTGAACTCCCTTAAATAATGTTCATACATTGACTTATTGTATAAATCATTTGTGGCTTTAAAAAGTTTATAGAATTTATTTCGCTGATTTTTCAATTTCTTAAGGCCTTTCGTATACCAGGGCAATTTGTGAATTCTGGGCTTCAAAAGAGGAATATTACAACAACAAATTTGATTAATAACAGCAATAAATCTATCATAGCAAATAGCCTATATATAAATCTGAACCGATCTTACCCAATTTCTGCATAGGTGTTTCTAGTAAGATTATAAGATGTTGAGCCAAATTTAAAGAAAATCGAGTACAATATGTGGTTTCTACAGAGGAAAATGTCAAATCGGGAACGACATTTGTATGGGGGCTATATCTAAATCTGAACCGATTTGACCTATTTTCACCATGGGTGTTTCTAGTGAAAATATAAGATGTTTTACCAAATCTGAAGACAATCTGATACATTATGTGATCTCTAGAGCGGAAAAAGTCAAATCGGGAGAGAAATTTGTATGGGAGCTATATATAAATCTGAACCGATCTGACCCTCTTTCACCATGGGTGTTTCTAGTGAAAATATAAGATGTTTTACCAAATCTGAAGACAATCTGATACATTATGTGGTCTCTAGAGCGGAAAAAGTCAAATCGGGAGAGAAATTTGTATGGGAGCTATATATAAATCTGAACCGATCTAACACATTTTTACCACAGGTGTTTCTAGTTACAATATAAGATGTTTTGCCAATTTTAAAGAAAATCTGTTGTAATATGTGGTATCTAGAGTGAAAAGAGTCAAATCGGGAGTGAAATTCGTATGGGGGCTATATCTAAATCTGAAACGATTTTCTTCAAATTAAATAGCGTTCGTCCTTATCCAGAAAAACATCGTTGTGCAAAGTATCATTTGGTTCTGTCTACAATTGCGACCTGTATCGTGATTACAAGAATTGATGGACGGACGGACGGACGGACAGACAGACAGACAGACAGACGGACATTGCTAAATCGACTCAGAAAGTGATTCTAAGACGATCGGTATAATTAACAATGGGTCTATCTCGTTTCCTTTTGGGTGTTACAAACAAATGCACAAAGACATAATACTCTCGTGGAGTGTATAAAAAGGGGCCCATTTGTAATTATTATTATTGTGATTGTTGTTGTGATTCGGGAGTGGAATCGATCTGCATCAGAAATTAAATGCTCTCATTAATTGTCTCGTACAGTCAAAGATGTGTGTTTATTATCTTTGACTCCCGAGTAATAGAGAGGAATAGAAAACGCCAAACACAGTGTGGGAAGAAAAATGAGAAAACAAATTGTGTTTTAGGATGCTTGTATTTCAATTGGATTTATTTCTTTCTAAAAAGACTTCTTACCAGTATGGTGGTTGAAATTGAACAAGAAGGAGCTTAGGCTAGGGTGTACGGAAATCGCACCTGGGAATGGTTCGTGTTTTTAAGGCGAAAAAGTATGGTTTTGACATGATTACTTTTCAGCATTAATTGCATGTTACCGTAGTCAAAGTATTCGGGAATTTTGCAAATATTTTAGGGATTACATGTTAAGAAATTGTAAGTTTTTCAATACAAGTTAAAGCGCGTTAAAGAAATTAGTTCGTATTTCGTATTTGTTTATTTTGATATAAACATGGTCGCCCGCCTTGCAGTACTGCTGCAATTATTTTAAGTTCTAGAACCATTCGCCAGATACCACTCCATTTACAAGAGTAAATTCATAGTATGTATTTGTTTTTTTTGAAACAATAGGTTATTATTAATAATGGTTAGTATTAATTAGTTCATTTGAATTATCCCTGCTATTCATTTTATATTCAAGTGCATACAATAGTGAGGATATTATAGAGTAGAACTTAGATTATCGGCTATGTAAAAACAAATTCAAAAAGTTCAACCAAGACAAATAATCCATAAAAATTCGTATGGTTTATAATTCGAGGCGCAAACGAAGAAGATCAATAATCATTTTTTTCCCTTTTGAGCAGATACCGTATAAAACCCAACCAAGACGTGTATTTTGGGCAGTGGGAAGTCCAGTGCGAATCAAAATTCCCTCTGATATGATGTGAGAGTAAACATCGACGCCTAAAATGACATCTATTGGAGAATCTTTGTGGAACTCGGGATCCGCCAGCACCATGTTTTCGAATTCTCTTTTTATGGAAGATGAAATAGTTCTGTTTGGCGTGTGCATAGAGATTCGGTTGTTAACTTTCAGAGTAACTTCTAATTCAATCTCAGAATTTGACATGGAGGTCAATGTTGTCGGACACAGCGTTTCTTCGTCCAGAGTTAAGGTTGTCAACCCCAGTCGAGTGACAACTTTCGCAGAAATAGAGCTCACCCTTGAGCCAGAATCTAAGAGACATCTTACAACTGATTTTCCTTTTTTGCATGGAGTCCTTGCTAATAGAGTGGGGAGTAATGTAGATGAATTTTGTTTTAATATGTTTGATAGTGATAGATTGTCACTGTTAGAGTTTGAGTTGCATGTCGATTTTGTAGCTGCTTGCTGTGTCAGCCCTTTGGTGTTGATTCTAGACGATTGTTTAGCTGGTTCCACTTTAGGAGTTTGTAGTCTGGGATTCTCATGTAGAAGAGTATGATGGTCCTTCTGACAGTACTTGCATCCAGTTTTTGTAAAACACGATCCCTCGGAATGTTGGTGTGCAAGGCAATTAATGCAATAACCATATGTACGAACAATTTGTTGTCGTTTTGTTGAATTCATTTTCAAGAACCGTTTGCAATTACGTAGTGCATGAGGGTGCCTACATAGTCGGCAAGTATATTTTTGACCTTTGGTATTTTTCGTGTTACGATTGCAGCTATAGTTCGAGTTTGTTGGCATCTTAAGCTATCAAGAATAATGAGTTGTTATTGTAATGTCAACGATGGTTTTAGAAACACTATAATTGGATATTCATAAGTGCAGGCTAAGAAGTGGTGGATTCAAAAGGTAGGACGATTAATTTAGTGATTGGTCTGGTAATATTGCCCTTTTCCGTTCGGACATCCGCAACACGGACTCGTCTATCAGGACCAGGATAAACTTTAGAAATTCTTCCAAGCCGCCAGGCATTCGGAGGCAGATTGTCCTCCTTTATAACGACCAACATATTCTCTTCCAAATCTTCTGTTGGTTTCTGCCATTTATGACGTTTATGGAGCTCTGTAAGATATTCGTTTTTCCACCGGATACAATATTGTTGGTAAATAACTTTAAGACGTTGCCAGCGGTTGAGTAAAGACGTAGGAGATTCATGGATAGTAGGATCGATTGGAACAAGTAAAGGAGAGCCTATGAGAAAATGGCCCGGAGTAAGGGCTGTGAAATCTCTCGGATCTTGAGATATGGGCGAAAGTGGTCGTGAATTTAAGCAAGCTTCAATTTTGGACAACAGAGTTTGAAATTCCTCGAAGGTATACTTAAAGTTGGATGCCACTTTTTTGAAGTGTGCCTTAAAACTTTTAACCCCGGCTTCCCAGAGCCCACCCATATGTGGCGCTCCAGGAGGTATAAAATGCCACGTAATACGTTGGAGTGTATAGTTGGACGTAACAGCCTGTTGGGAAGTTTGCAGAAACTCTTTTGCAATCACCTTGGAGGCTCCTACGAAATTCGTCCCATTATCCGAATGCAAATGTAGAGGGCAGCCTCGCCTGGAAACAAATCTACTAAAAGCTCCTAAGAATGCAGAGGTGGATAAATCGGATGTGGCCTCAAGATGAACAGCCTTAGTGGAGAAACAAACGAAAATACACACATATCCTTTGGTTATGCGACAGGCCCTTCCCGTATAGGTCTTTATATCGAAGGGCCCGGCAAAGTCCAAGCCAGTGTGTGCGAACGGACGAGATATTTCAGTTCTCTCAGGTGGTAGGGCCGACATTAGTTGACGTTGACATCTTTGTTTGTATATAATGCAAGGCTTGCATTTATTGATAGTAGTTTTAATTAAATTTTTAGCCTTCGGTATCCAGTACTGTGTTCGTACTAGCCTAAGGACTAATTGATTACCACCGTGGAGAGATAGCAGGTGTATAAATCTGATAAGTAAACGCGAATACTGAGAGTTATATGGAATAATAATGGGATGCCTTTCGTTGTAGGTCAGACTCGGTGACAACTCAAGTCTGCCGCTAATGCGTATAATGCCTTCTGCGTCAATAAACGGATTTAAACTAAGTATGGAACTTTTGGAGGAAATCTGTTTTTTGGCGGTTAATGCCATATACTCGTCCGGATAGTAAGCCTTTTGGCATGTGGATATCAGTTGGTTTTGGACAAGTAGAACTTCAGAAGAGGATATAGCCCTACTACCTTTGGTGTAATTTGATCGATATTTAGGATGTGTGGAATAGTAAAATCGATAAATGTATGCGACGACTCGGATAGCTCTTGGGAAGGACGAAAACCTATCGAGGATATCGACGAAGTCGTTGAAATAGGAAAAATTAACTCGAATTGGTTTTCGTTCAATTTCAATATATTCTAAAGTGGTCTGATCATATTTTGGCCAGGTTGATGATGGCTCCCGAAGCCAGAACGGTCCGTGCCACCAGAGTTCATTTTTGGGTAAATCTTGCATACCTATCCCTCGACTGGCCAGATCCGCTGGATTGAATTCGGATGCGACGTGATGCCAAGAGGATGGGGTGATTACTTGCGTAATCTTAGAAACACGGTTCGCTACAAAAGTAGTCCAGAAACAAGGAGGTTTAGCGAGCCAAGATAGTACAATTGTTGAATCCGTCCAACAGTATACCGAATAATTTGCGATTTTAAGCTGAGGAATTACCGAGTCGATCATTTCCGACAATAACTCTCTCCCCGCATAACTCTAGTCGTGGAATTGATAGAGTTTTTATTGGAGCAACTCTTGTTTTGGCTGATACCAAGTGGGTACATATCGAATTTTGGTCTGAAACAAGGATGTATAGTGCAGCCGCGTACGCCTTTTCAGATGCGTCACTGAAACCATGGAACTGAATGCTACTTTTTGTATTATGACCGAACCACCTTGGAATCTGAATGGAACTGAGGTACTTGCAGCCAGATTGGAAGGATTTCCACTGCGATAAGGATTCATTAGAAATCCTCTCATCCCATCCCGTACCTTCAACCCAGATTCGTTGCATTATTATTTTGGCAGTGATTATGTATGGTGCAAGCCAGCCAGCTGGGTCAAACAGCTTTGATATCTGCGAGAGCACCTCTCTTTTAGTAAAACTACACGATTCCGGAAAAGGCTTAAAAGTGAATAAAAATGAATCAGAATGGGCGTTCCAGCGAATACCTAATGTTTTAGCCGTACTACAATCCTCAAATTCGAGAAAATCTTCATGAAGTAGATGATCGGAAGGAATATCAGCAATGATTGCTTTGGAATTTGAAGTCCATTTCTTCATAGTAAAACCTGCGGACTGCAGTGCGTGCACAAGTTGTCTTTTAGCTTCTATAGCAGTTAAAACCGAATGAGCCCCAACCAGGGCATCGTCCACATACATAGAGTTTCTCAATATATCACTTGCCAATGGATATGTCGATTGTACATCGTCAGCCAATTGCATTATTGTGCGGATAGCTAAGTAAGGTGCACAATTTAACCCGAATGTAACTGTATTTAGCTCATAATCTTGGATTGGACAGCTAGGATTTTGCCGAAACAAAATCCTTTGAAATTTCGTGTGCTCTGGATTTATTAAAATTTGGCGATACATTTTTGTAATGTCGCCGTTGAATACATATCGGAACAACCTCCATCTTAGAACCAGATTAGTAAGATCGTTTTGCAATATAGGACCCACATGCAAAATGTCATTAAGACTTTTGCCATTAGATGTAACAGCGGAAGCATTAAAAACTACTCGGACTTTGGTAGTTGTGCTTTCTGGTTTTATGACCGCATGATGCGGTAAGTAATAGCAGTTTGTGGGATCTGTACTTCGTGGAGAAGGGATTCTTGACATATGGTTTAAAGAGACATACTCTTGAAGGACATTGTCATATTCCAACTTGAATTCCGGAGATCGCAAAAGCCGACCTTCATTTCGCAAATATTGAGCCATGGCAATTGTTCGGGATTGACCAATATTAATTTCATTTGGATAACTCTCTTTAAATGGGAGTGAAACAACGTATCTGCCATTCTCATTTCTTCTTGTTGTACGAACGTACAAATCCTCACAGAACTGATCGGATGATGACAAAATTCTCCTCCGTGGAAGATCCTCCACCTCCCAAAAGCGTGAAATTTGTTTCTCTAATGAAATTTCACAGAAATACGATACTACTGTGGAAAAAGTTGGTGTCGAGAGTAATGGAAGTGGACCGGTGAGAATCCACCCGAACACAGTTTCCTGTGCCATTAGTGACCCACAGACCTGATTTTTAATACCAGGAAGCATTATTGCAGGAAGTAAATCTCCTCCCAAGAGTATATCAATTTTTGAGCTTTCGTAAAACCTTGGGTCAGCTAGTGGAATATTTGGCAGATTGGAAATACAGGAAGAATCAATCGGCCTAGAAGGAAGACTTCCGGACAAATAAGGAACAACAAGTGCAGATACAGGGATTTCTATACCAGTATTAGTACTAGAACCCAAAACAAACGAGCATTCCTTTTGAACGGAGGCAGAAATACTATTGTTTAGTCCAGAAATTTTTGCAGAAGTGCGCCTAAAAGGAAGCTTGAGACTATGAAACAGTCTCTCTGATATGAAGGTTCCTTCTGAACCCGAATCGAGTAATGCCCTAGCGTTAAAGGTCACTCCTCTGTGATGTATTTGCACAAGAGCGGTACCGAGCAGAACACTTCTAGAACTTGTGGAAAAACATGTCTGAACTACTCCATTACCTTTATTATAAGCGGACTGTATATCTCTTGAAGATGTAGCTTGAGTTGTGGACTGTCTATTCGAATTTGTGATAGGTTGTTCAGATCTGTTACTTTCCGGGTCTTTATGGAGCA
Organism: Polietes domitor; assembly: GCA_947397865.1. Taxonomy (NCBI): domain Eukaryota; kingdom Metazoa; phylum Arthropoda; class Insecta; order Diptera; family Muscidae; genus Polietes; species Polietes domitor. The sequence goes on from CANDYM010000176.1 coordinate 42,497, forward strand.
TCGTATGATGCTTCTTTTCACACTTTTTACATCTGTGAATATTGCGACATTGCTTAAAGCTGTGGTTTTTAGAAAAACAGTTTACACAAAGTTTACTCTTTTTAATTTCAGCAAACCTCTGACTCTGACTCATTCTATTAAAACGCGGACATTCTGAGATCATATGTGACTCCTCAGGACACAGCGTACACTTATGTTCGGTCACATTATTTTGGTATGTTTTAACATTGGTCGACTGACCTCTGTTCTTGTTTTTGTTGTGGTTAGTTGGCTTAGATGAAAAACGCTCTGCTGGTTTCCTAATTTCAGAGACTGATTCAAGCGTTCGATGCCGGTTTGTTAAGAAGGAATTCAGTTCTGACCACTTCGGAATAAGTGCCTTATCGCTTAATGACTGTTCCCACAAAGTTAAAGTGTCTTCGGGTAAACTATTAGAACCGACAAACACAAAAATGGGATCCCAACTATCCACATCAACGCCATATAGCGCAAGCATCGAAATGCATGCATTTATCTCCCTTTGGAGATTCTTCAAGACCAACGCCGATTCCGTTTTAAGGGACTCCAGATTGAATAAAGCCCTAAGCTGATGGTTGACCAAGACTCTCTTGTTCTCATACCGAGAACAAAGATTCTTCCATGCAATCGTAAAATTCTCGTTGGTCAAGGGGACTTTTCGAACGATATCATTTGGCTCACCTTTGGTTTTCTGGTTGAGGTGGAACAGCTTCTCAACTGAGCTTAATCTTGGATTGTTAATGCAAACCGCCTTAAACATATCCCTAAAGGTGGGCCACGCGGAATAATCGCCATTAAAGGTAGGAATATCACAGGGTGGAAGTTTGAACCCATGATGCCGATCTGGTATGGAAATAGGAATTGGAACCTCGTTTGAAACCGACAACTGCTCTTCAAATTCCCTTAATCGTGTACCACAACGGCAATATGAACTATAAGCACTCCTATATTTGGATTTCACGGTAGAGATCTCGCTCTCCTCTTCCCCCTTATTTTCATCCGATTCACCGTCTTCTTGGTCTTTGCTTTCAATGTCAACTAGACATTTCTCATACGATAGCTTCACCTTTTCCCATATAGTTTTCAATTCCTCTTTGTGGATCTGAATTGTATGTACAGACGACATAGGAGTATATTTGTCGTTCAGATTCGCCTCGAATTCCACTAAGCTGTCAGCAGTACGAATAAAGCGATCAAGAGACATGATGAAATATAAGGAGTGACTTAGTGAATAGGTTGGAAGTGTAACTATTTCAAAATGATAAGAAATTGGAGGATTAAGCTATTGGGTACAGCCTTTTGGGATATTAACCGACTTGAGAGATTTGAGAGAGCTAAAGTATGTTCGTATAATTTCATAAACGGATCAAGAATTGTAACTAATGGACTTAAAGTGCATTCAAAGTAGTGATAATGATAAAGTGATAACAAATGAATCTGGCAACCTTAATCAAACCTGATTAATAGGACTAGTTACTGCGAAACGATTGAAAGTATTCAATAAAGACAATACTTATCAAGCACACCATGATAATTTCATGTAAAATTAATTTTAATTATTAAATATCGAAGCTTGCAATATTCGTCAAAAGTCACTTTGCGAAGATTTGCATAGAAATATCCGATGAAAAGACGCACAATTAGACAACTGTGTAAATTAGATATTCATGTTGATTCGGTAGTAACTTTTGAAGGGTGTGATAAATTGTCTTTCACCTCCAACGTCGTGAATTACCAAGACTTTTGCTACTGTTATGTGTTACCTGAGCTAAAAATCTTTGCTGGGATGTATTGCATGCAAATATCTCATTTATATCAAATATATCTTATCTGCATGCATAAGGAATGAGATACATATATTTATATGCGTGCATATGTGCAGAAGCAGCTGTTTATGGCGACGAAAGTAGGTCACTATTTTGTTTTGTGTTTGATTTCCTTGCTCTCCCAGAAATTTGGAAAGCAAAAAAAATATGACGAGATCAAAACAAAAATAATAATGAGTGAAATAAGCAAAAGCGGAGGTTGTAAAGAACACGAGAGACTTGAGTCGGAGCGAAAGAAATAGAAAACAAATAACTGGTAGCTTTGAATAAACAGAGATCAGAGTAAGCTCAAGACACCAGAGCTTTATAATTGATAAGAGAACTGTGTAACCATTAACATTACACGCGTTGTATAAACGCTGAAACATTAACATGCATATAAAATGTGATGTTAAGTGGTGCTGATCTCGGCTTTAACAGATATAATCTCTTTTCTTGCGATGTTAGATAGTAACTACCAGTATGTATTACTGTTAAGTATTTAACACTGTTGTTTAAGTGAACGTGGCTCTGTTAACTTACACGATTTTTTTAACAGAAATATTGCTTCTTCCTCATAAATAAATTTGCGCCAAATATTAGTAACTTGGAAGTCACTTTTTGGAAGAAATAAATTGCACAGAACTCACCAGTTGACCAATGGAAATTATGTATTCCGAATATCTTGTAATCCTTTACAGCAGTAAATCCGCCCTGAATAGTGGGGAGCTTCTATGAATCACCGAATAATCCAGCTGACACAACTTTGCCCGAATTTCCCTTTCGTATGCTTCAATCCAATGAATATGTAGTATAAATTTTGTTTTTCATTAGGCTATATTTCCCAATTTTAAGCCATATATTGTATAAATAGCCAATATCCACACGTGTAATTTACCACATTAACCTCTTTTTACCCGCATTTATCGCACTTTGAATAATAATGAATATGGATGCAAAGGAAAATGTCAAACGAACCTGTTATGTAGGTGATGATGAAAGTTGAGTGATGAGAGATGAGTGATTTGGCACCAGTAATAGAAATTCCAGAGAGTACTCCCAGATTATATGCAAGTCTCCAAATGTAGTAAATCCGGTTCGACTAGGACCAAATGTTGTTGTGATTCGGGAGTGGAATCGATCTGCATCAGAAATTAAATGCTCTCATTAATTGTCTCGTACAGTCAAAGATGTGTGTTTATTATCTTTGACTCCCGAGTAATAGAGAGGAATAGAAAACGCCAAACACAAGAAAAATGAGAAAACAAATTGTGTTTTAGGATGCTTGTATTTCAATTGGATTTATTTCTTTCTAAAAAGACTTCTTACCAGTATGGTGGTTGAAATTGAACAAGCAGGAGCTTAGGCTAGGGTGTACGGAAATCGCACCTGGGAATGGTTCGTGTTTTTAAGGCGAAAAAGTATGGTTTTGACATGATTACTTTTCAGCATTAATTGCATGTTACCGTAGTCAAAGTATTCGGGAATTTTGCAAATATTTTAGGGATTACATGTTAAGAAATTGTAAGTTTTTCAATACAAGTTAAAGCGCGTTAAAGAAATTAGTTCGTATTTCGTATTTGTTTATTTTTGTTTTGTTTCCCCCTCCGTCGTTTGATTGGACGGAGGGGGAACACGTACGTTTCCTTTCACACGCGTATGTATGTTTGAGTTTCTTGTGGTGCTCTTATCACCTCAAAGGTTGCTGCCGCAAAACTTTATAAAAAGTCAACAAAATGATTGCAAAGATAATTAAAAGTTTAATTTTAAACTCATACATGCTCATGCGAATATAATTTACTTAAATGTTTGTACGATGGCTTGGTGTAGAATGTCACGGAAGCGCGACTACCTTTTGAAATTCTGAAAATTGGATATATTTTTAATAAAAAACTATGGGAGAAAACTTGAAATGGTTGTTAATACTAAACTAATTCATACATAAGTATGAAATTTGAATTACTCATTCAGTATAAAGGCCTCTTTAATATATGAGTCATTCCATACCAAGCGACACGATTTTTGACCTCGATAGCTGCAATTGCTTTGGAAGTTCGTGTATGTATTGTTCTCATAGAAATGGTTAAGACCAATTTAACATTGAAACAATACAATTTTTTCAAAAAGGTGTGTTCATTCAATCTGTCTGTAACTCCTGATATACAAAACCGATTTTAATGTATATACCTTGTTTTGAAGGAAATTTCAATTATTTAATTATACCCTCCACCTCCAGGATGGGGGTATACTAACTTTGTCATTCCGTTTGTAACACCTTGAAATATCGACCTGTGACCCTATAAAGTATATATATTCTTGATCGTCATAAAATTCTAAGACGATCTAGCCATGTCCGTCCGTCCGTCTGTTGAAAGCACGCTAGCATCTAAACGAAAAGAGCTAGAACGTTCAAATTTTCCATAAATGCGTCTTATAGTCGTAGATCGGTTGGGATTGAAATGGGGCGAAATCGGCCCAAAGGGAAAAATTTTTCCCTCACAAGGACTAAAAATACCCATAATAATACCTAATATTTTAGCGTATCTAAGCATGTTTTTTGAATATGTCTGCTTATATTTGCTTATAGCAAAAACGTGCACCATAAAGTGATTCTTGTTTGTAGGGGGTGAAATGGGGCAAAAAAGGGATAAAAATGGTACATATTAAACGACAACAGCTAGAAACACGAAATTCGGTATGTACATTCCTCTAATTGAGTAGGTACATAATATAAAAGTATTTTTTCCAAATTCGTACTTTTAAGGGGTAAAATGGGAATAGAGGGATAAAAATGGTACCAACCAAACGGTTGTACCTAGAATAATGAAATTCGGTGTATACATTCCTCTGATTGAATAGATAAGTAAAATACACGGATTTTTCAAAATTCGTACCTTCTGGGGTTAAAATGAAAAAAGGGGATAAAAATAGTACCAATCTAATGACCGCAGCTAGAGTCATGAAATTCGGAGTATACATTCCTCTGAGTGTGAAGACACGGAAAATAAACTGATTTTTCGAAATTCGTACTTTTTGGGGTTAAAATGAAAAAATGGGATACAAATAGTACCAATCAAATGACCACAGCTAGAGTCATGAAATTCGGAGTATACATTCCTCTGACTGCGAAGACACGGAAAATAGACGAATTTTTCGAAATTAGTACTTTCAAGGGATACAATGGTACAGAGGGATAAAAATAATACCAACTAAACGACTACAACTAGAATGATAAAATTCTAATTGCGTAGAAACGTCAAGGGGGTAAAAATGGTACCAACCAAATGGAATAATGGAATTCGGTGTATACATTCCTCTGACTGCATAGACACGCAAAATAAAAAGTTTTTTTTCTAAATTCGTACTTTTTCTTTTACGGCAAAAATTGGTTGAATCATGAAGTTAGGTTATTTTGCACTATGTACGTCTGATAATGGATTTTCAAAATTTGTACTTTTGAAATTCAAATAGAATGGAAATACAACCAAATGTAGCACCCACTATCTACCAATATTTATGGCTTTGGAAATATTTTTCAAAATATAAATAGAAGAATAATTATTTTTTGAATTGACGTATTGGTAGCCTTGCCTTATAAGCGTGGTTTGAAATAATTAAAATATTATATTTATTTATAAAATTAATTTTTCAATATTTGTATTTGTTTTGGTTTGGCTATATTAAAAAAAATTATATCTTCCTGTAATATTACTGCACTTCTACGAAAACAGACAACCTCTGTGGAATGCAATCCATGGTGGAGGGTATAAAAAGTTCGGCCCGGCCGAACTTAACTCCGTTTTTACTTGTTTTAATTTACGAAATTATTACAATAATTATTACAATAATTTTTTTGATAGTAGTGGACTGTGTACTGAAAAAATTATCATTCTAACGATTTTTCACTGAAATTTTGGCTGAATTTTTAGAAAGAAAATTAAAAACCACAACATATAAATATCGAAGTCCACCAATGAAATGCACGTGTATTACCTTTGTATTATGTTGTTCCTTAGGAAGGATTACGAAAATAAATTTCTGCAGTTACCCCCCACAAATGAAGATTGGACTGTTTAATGATGATCTGCAAATTTTTTTATAGCTGGGCTAAAGCTCTTGACAACACCTCCAAAAATCATGTTTTGCCGTGTCATTTTTTATGTTAGATCTTTGTCCAATATTTCACCAACTTAATAGACACTTGTAAGCGCTTTAAATATAATTTTTTTATTTTTTTTCTTAGAATAGCTTATAGGTTTTTTGCGTTTTTTCAAAGTGATAACTAAAAACTCATATTTCTTGGAAATATTGGGTAAAATAAATAGAAGGTATCAATATCTTTCGAATGGTCCTTAGATGAAGAATATGGTACGAAAAATGACGTGATTGACTCCATTTTTTGTGAAATAATTTATAGGTTTTTGAGAATCAGAATTTCAAAAGAGGTTACTCTAAGGCCCCCCATTCACGTACAGTTTTAACTGTCAGTTTGAACTGTTCAGCTAAAACTGTCAGTTGAAACTGTATGTGTGTGGTATATAACTGACAGTTGTACTCAACTGTTCAGTTTAACTGAGAAATATAAAAATTTTATATTTTTAACTGACAGTTTTAACTGAAGTGAACGTGTGTGGGGGTTCGCTGTACTGTTCTCAGTTCAATTTGTGTCGAGCGAGAGTGCGTATCATCATGTCGCGTAAACAGAAACAAGTAATAGTTGATTTTATTGGAATATATAGATCTGAGCGTTTAGCTCACATGCAGGAACGTAATATTTAGCAATTCATCACTAAACAATCCAAATTCTATTTACATGGGGTGACTGGAAATTGTTTTTCCATTTATATGGACCGCGACCCAGCTTGTTGTATTTTTTTTTTATTTTGAAAAAACTATTTTTTAAATACATATAAGATATTTTAAACAGTCTGGACAAAATCGTCTACGTATTTTCTACCAAAATCGTCCGGTTCGATGTGGAATGAATGGTACATTATTATTTTCAAAAAGTAACAACTGAGGGCCTGTAACTTCTTTTCTATGGATTCTATAAAACGCAGATAAGAAATATTTTAACTACGAGAAACTACGAAATGCTGTAATTTCTTAACCTATGGCCACCACACTCTGAATTTTTGATATTTTGTAGAGAATAAAATAACCTAAAATACAAAACAAAATAAAGAAAATTAAAGATATGTTTTTCAGGATATTCAAGGATTAAAATTATTTTTAATTTTTGGAATCCTTGAATCACAAGGACACAAGATTCGGAAAAAGGAGGTGTAAATTTTTCAGATGATATCAATATCGCTAAAATCTGATAAGGCGATCGAAAGTTATGATATCGATAAGGAAGCCATCTCTTCAAAAAAACCACCGAGACAACCACGCGCTACTTTGAGCTACGGTAAACGGTAGAATGTATGTGCCAAATTTCATCAAAATCGGAGAGGATGAAAAACCAAACCTATGATTTTTGGGTCGTTTTCTGTTGGAATAACTCTATACAAATAATGGGTTTAAAGATGTTTGTTCAGACTTGTAATATAAAGCCCTTCGGCAAGTTCAGCTAAATTACAATAGTACTCCACATTATCATTGATACTCCCCAAAACTTCAAATAATTCATTTGGAAATTCCAATTTTATGCAAATCCACTGATCACTATTTTATGCAAATTTTCGAATTACAAATATTGTCATGTTATTACTCTCACTGGGTGTTGGTGCCGTTATCCTTTGTTATCCTTTTTAATTCGCTTGTGAACTGTGGCGGCATAAATTGCATCTGTGGGGTGAGGCCAAAAGGACAATGTGCAACATCATCATCATCATCGTTGTCGACGTCGTCAACGCGTCATCATGTCTGTGATGCGTGACGCCAGTCATCTCGGTCCTTCCCCGGCTCTTGTGGTACTACTGTGCCGTCTGTCACATATGACCTCACTCACGTCCACACACAAACGTGCCACAACACAAATGATGGCACGTCCACACAAACTAAAGCCACTGGCTATGAAACCAGTTCCACAATATTTTTCCCCATGATTTGCATTTTATACACATTTTATATTAGCAGACACGAACTCGAACACAAACAGATAGAAGACAGATAGACAGACAGGCGGACTTGACTATTGGGCGATGATGTTTCGGTTCGTTGCATTTACAAGGAATTGTTGCAATCGATGCCGGTCTTCACATGGAGGCGACACCATCTCACACTTTATTAGAAAAATGTAAATTCGTATTAGCAATGTACGAACGTGACAGATTTTTAACAACAATCCATAGAGTTACGGCAGGATGAGTTCTGCTTGCTTTTGCATAGAATCGAAAAGGTCCTTATTAACTTAGGGGACGAATTCATAAAACTTGTTATGATGGTATCAGCAAGTACATTTTCAACGAAATATTTTGAAATCGAACAAAAAGTTGTTTTTGTTTTTTAATGTTATGTTTATACTACAGTG
>CANDYM010000176.1:50994-93592 GCA_947397865.1 Polietes domitor
ACTCCATCATTTCGCTGTTAATAGCATTTTGCTTCCCAAGTTATTATGCAAAAATAAGATAAATGGTGGCTGTAAATTCAAAAATTGTGAAATGTATATTTAGATAAACCCGCGTAACTTGTTTTTATATTGAGAATACCAAAATGCTGACTTCATGGGGAATATTTGTGTCAGAAAAGTTTCAGAATCCTGAATGAAGAAAGTTAAAATATATACAATTGAAACCGCGAATTTTGGATTTTTCTACAATTGCAGCGATTTTCGCAACTGGCTACATAATGTCACAAGCGACATTGGTTTTTAATACACAAACAACAAGTAGGGAAAGGCTAAAGTCGGGCGGGGCCGACTATATGATACACTCCACTTTCTATCCGAATACAATTTTTTTTTTTCAATTCAATTTCAAGTTTATTAATCCAAATAATAGTTTTATCTAATACTTAATAATGAACAATAATGAGATTTTATCATAAAGATATTTCAGCAAGTGAGTTCTCGGTAATAATACATAAATAAGGTTAATTTCATTTTAATCTAATTATAGGAAAAAAGGATATAAAAACCTATACGTGATTTATTGGGGTTTACAAATATATAGAGAAAAGTATTGTTTAAAATATGGTTATTAGGGAATAATCTATATTAATACAATATTTTCTGTTTGAATAAATTCTTGTTTTGTTATTAAATTCTAATAATGCAAATCTAGACTCTCGCGTATTTTACAATAATGCGAGTTTGCAACTTTTCGGAAATGATTGGCATTTAGTTTCTTGATAAAGTCTAAAAAGAGCAGGTATCCTGTTTCATCATGCAGTTGTGAAGTGGGAAATCGCCAGGGTTTCTTATGTATCATTTTAAGGCATTTATTTTGAATCACTTGCAGTGTTTTCAAATGAGTTTTAGTAGCGCTATGCCAAATAGGAGATGCGTAGGATAAAATGGGTCTAATTACACATTTATATATAAGATTTTTGTTTCTTAAGCTGAGGGTTGATCTCCGATTCAAAAACGGCCATAATGCCCTGAATGCCTTTATAGCCTTTTGACCAATTGATGCAATATGTTTACGAAATATAAGCTTCTTGTCCAGAGTTACGCCTAGATAAGTTACATCGTTTAAAACTGCTACATTATTTCCGTGGAAATTAAGTGGCCGGTTTGGATTTCTCTTAGGTGACTTATTAAAGGGAAAAATAATGGCCTGCGTCTTGTTACTGTTTATTTTAATTTTCCACTTTTTGTAATATTTGAAGCAGCTGTTGAGGCTGATCTCCATTTTCTTCAGAAGTACTGATGTCAACTTTCTGGACGAGATAAGGGCAGTATCGTCTGCATAATAGGCGGTGTCAATCCCTCCGGGAGGTTTGAAATCCGATGTATATATCGAGTATAATGTTGGAGATAAGATGGATCCTTGAGGGAGTCCTGCGTGGATAGTCTTGAAAGAAGACAAGATTTTATTTATACTGACTGCATACTCTCTATTTTCAAGATATTGCGAAATAATTTTGCATAAATATTTAGGCATATTAGCCGATACCATTTTATATAGAAGCCCATTGTGCCACACAGTATCGAAGGCTTTTTCAATATCTAATAATATTAGGCCCGTGGGTTTTCTCTGCATTTTGTTGCGAATTATTTTGTTTTTAATACGACCAATTTGATGAACTGTATTGTGCTCCTTTTTGAACCCAAACTGGTTTTCAGAAATTATATTGTTTTCGGAGGTGAAGTTTAGAATTCTGGTGAGAACTAATTTTTCGTAAAGTTTTCCCAGGTTGCTAAGAAGACTGATTGGCCTGTAGCTGGATGGTTCAGTAGGAGGTTTGTTTTGCTTGGCAATGGCAACCACTTTTGCCTTTCTAAATGTCTTGGGGAAATAATTGAGCCGAATACAACTATTAAATAGAAGAACCAGCAGTTGAACCGCCTTTTCCGGGAGCTTTTTTAGAATAATATTTGGAATATCATCAAGACCTGGAGCCTTCGTAGTTTTCAGCCGAGAAAGTATAAATGAGATTTCTTGGGTAGTAATTAGGACTACCCTATCGGTGAAGGGATCTCCGGATCTTAGAGATGAAACCGTGATATTTACTTCGCGATCTATCGAGTGCGTATAATTTGTTGTAAGCTCGTGCGATCTATTAAATACATCTGCTAGTAATTCAGCTTTTTCTGCATCAGTAGTTAATTTGGTATTACCAACCTTAAGATGAGGAATAGATCTTCTCCCTTTACATCGTAACGAGCGACTCATTTTCCAAAAACGTTTGTCTCCGGGTCTCATGTTCTCAAGGAGCTTTGACCATTTATTGTTTCTGATGATGTTAATTTTCTTGTCTATGTATTTACTTAGAAACTTGATGTACTGATTGTAGAGGTTATAATGAAAACTATTTTGGGAACGAAGTTGTTTTCTCTTGAACATTTTTCTTTGAGCTATTAAGTGCAAAACATCAGGTGGTAATGAAAAGGACTTATCAGTATTGTGAACAGGCGTTGATACATTTCTTGGTTTTTGTTTATAAGGGTGATTTTTTAAAAGCAAAACACATAAAATACAGAAAAAATCATGAAATCTTTATTTGAATCGATAGTACGGTCCATATAATTTAATGTTTGAAGATTATTTCATGCATATGTTGATCTTGAGTACGCCTCAAATGGTCCATCGGCTTATTCCAATTTTGGAATTTCCACGTTTTGGAGTAACAGAGGCCCAATTGCTGCGAACGGCTACGAATCGATAATTGATGGTCATCATTAACACTGGCCGATACAGCTGCGATATTTTCTTCTGTTCGCACTCTACCTAAGCGTGTTGGTGGTTTAATGTTCAACAATGTAAATTTGGTGCGAAATTTAGTCACAATAGCCCGATAGCCCGAATAGCCGCTTCAGTGGGTCGATTAAACTGTGCATAAAATGGAAGCGCGCGATGAACTTTCTTAACAGAGCACGCATTTTGATAATAAAATTCAATAGTTTGCAAGCGTTGTTCGTTTGTAAGACGATTCATGGTTAAATTATAGACAAAACTGAAGATGTTTGACAGAGAAATAAAACACGAAACGTGCGTCAGCTGTTTAAGCCAGTGTTGCCAAAAAGATAATGGCTAAAATATCACCCTTTATATCTGGAGTAATGATAGAATGCCAACGTGCCAAAAAATCGAACATTTATCAACATATCGCGATGTGATATTGGGAACCAATGCACTTTGCTATTTGAACTGACAACAACATATGTTAATCCTACGCCCATGTAGAACATTTATTGTGGTTTAATTGATGAGTTTCTGGTGAACACAATAAAAGAAAAAGGAAGCAAAAATATAAAATGTGGAATTGAGAGCAAAAACTGAAAGCTACGACCATTACATTATGCCAAAAAAGAGAATAAAAAAATTTAGCAATTTATTTTTTTGGGGTGCATTGTTCCATAAAATCAATACAAAATATTTTTTGTGGATATATTTTATTTATTTTTTATTGAAATTCCAATTTAGATAAGTAACAGTATGTTATTTGGAAAGTTTTCAAGCTCATTACGTTTTTGATTTTATGGTTTCTAAATTTAAGAAAATTCAAAAATAACATAAATCTTTGATGGTGATTTTATGGATTTCCTATTTTAGTGCACACAAAAAATAAATGTTTAAATCCCTGACTCGTTTGTTTCTCTTTTGTAATATCTTGTTGCATTTTTGAAGCGATACAGCTGCTGAATGAAGTAAGATGATCTCCCCTGGGTTTGCCTGCATTTCCAAAATTTTCAGAAATATACTGACGAAATTTGACTCCAAAAAAAAGTTATCATCATCCAATGAATTCTTCCTCGGAAACTGAGTTTTTTGTCTAAAAAAACAATCAGCTTTTTATTTCTCGCAAAACTATAAAACTCTCAATGTTCACTTAACTTTGTGAAAATACAATAGAAAAGTCAACCTTAGACCCAGACCACCTCCACAGCCACAAGATTTCTCTATTGCAGAGAAAAGGAGTCATGCAGTGTTTACCATCATCATCGTCAACATGCTGTAACATCACCCACAATACTGCTCCCATGCTGCGAATACTTTGTGCGAAATTGATTGATTGCACTTTCCTTATTGTTGTCATTTCGAAGTACGAAAAAGTAAACAGCAAACAAAACAAACTGACTTTTTCGACATTATGGAGAATTAATCTTATATTTGTTGGGAAACACAAATCGATTGCTTTTGAACAGAGAATGAAGGTTATATGAGGGTATCCTTTCATATTTAATGTGTTTTTGTACTATTCAAGATATTCAATTGTATTAAAGAAATCTGAATTTCCTCATTTTTTTCAGCTGTGTGTTTACTTTTCATTGTTGTAGAAAATAGTTGCTACATATATTAATATGGGTACATCTTTCGAAAGGACGGAGATTCGGTCCAGATGGACCTTGTTGCGTTGTTGTTGCCCTTGTCCTCTTTGATGCTTTCAGATTTTACAAAAATGGTCTTAATTTCTGCATTTATTATGCTTTCCATATGCATTGCTTTCTTTGTTGAGATACCGGCTATAGGAAAATAAAACAAAATATTTAATGGGCCAATTTCATATTTTTTATTATTTTAAAAAAACATTAAACAAATATTTACGATTTTTTTTAAATTACCCTATGAAAAAATTCCTGATTTTCGATTCACCCTAGTCTCAACAATTTCATATTTTTTGAAAATCGGGAAATGCAAACTTGCAGAACCTAAGCAACATTTCTGTGCCGTTTCACATGGAATTAGTCAAAAAAATAAATTTTTCTAGCCATCATAATAACTTCTTATCAAACATATCCCGGTTATATGATCGGGCTCATATTTTCAAAGTGTGAGTACAACTATTGAATTCTCCACAGAGTGGTGTAGAATACAATTATATAGTGGTTATTGGATAACAAAATATTTTAACTTTATTGCGTTTGTAGGTAGCGTCCAGGTAGCGTATGAGTATTCCAATGTTATTATGTAAATCATACGCCATGGTGTTCGTTGCTCTTGTATAAATACCCAGCAAAAAATAACATGAGGGAGAAGTGGTTAAATATGGGTTCAACTAGTGAAAGGATGATATGGAAGTAATCTGCGAGTTTTATCTGCGAGTCATACATAATTTTAACAAAGGGTTGCCATTGGGAGGAACGGGATTATTTACAGATCCCCGTCGCTTCGTTCGAATGAGTGCACTGCATGTTCGATTTTTATACACTCCACGAGAGTATTATGGCTTTGTGCATTTGTTTGTAACACCCAAAAGGAAGCGAGATGGACCCATTGTTAATTATACCGATCGACTTAGAATCACTTTTTGAATCGATTTAGTAATGTCTGTCTGTCTGTCTGTCCGTCTGTTCGTCTCTCCATCTATTGTTGTAATCAAATAACAGGTCGCAATTATAGTTCGATCTTAACAAAAAGTGGCACAAGTAAGTTTTGTGGATCAAGGACGAACGCTATTTAATTTGAGGCATATCGGTTCAGATTTAGATATAGCCCTCATACAAAGGTCGCTCCCGATTTGGCATTTTCCGCTCTAGAAACCACATAGTGTACCCGATTTTCTTTAAATTTGGCACAATATCTTATAAACCAACTAGAAACACATATGCAGAAACTGGGTAAAATCGGTTCAGATTTAGATATAGCCTCCATACAAATGTCGCTCCCGATTTGCATTTCCGCTCTACAAAATACATATTGTACCCGATTTTCTTCAAATTTAGCACAACATCTTATAATCTAACTAGAAACACATGTGGCTAAAGTGGTCTAGATCGGTTCAGATTTAGATATAGCCCCCATACAAATGTCGCTCCCGATTTGACATTTTCCGCTATATAAACCACATAGTGTACCCACTTTTCTTTAAATGTGGCACAACATCTTATAATCCAACTAGAAACACCTATGGTGAAAGTGGGTAAGATCGGTTCAGATTTAGATATAATCCCCATATAAATGTCGCACCCGATTTGACTTTTGCCGCTTTAGAAACCATATATTGTACTCGATTTTCTTTAAATTTGACACAGCAGCTTATAATCCAAGTAAAAAACCTATGGTGAAAGTGGGTAAGATCGGTTCAGATTTAGATATAGCCCAAATACAAATGTTGCTCCCATATGTTTAACCGATTTTGACCAAACTATACATATTATATTTCACCAATTTCGTTCCCGGTTTCAATATACTCCCATACAAATGTCCTTTCCGATTTAACATTTTTTGTCAAACACATACATTTACAGGATACAAAAATCCTTCCCGTTTTCACTTTATTACCGAATTGAATTGTATTCGGTTAGAAAGTGGAGTGTATCATATAGTCGGCCCCGCCCGACATTAGCCTTTCTCCATTAGCCATTTCCTTACTTGTTTTTTCATAAGTTTTTTTGTGATACATTTTTGGAGTTCTTATGACTCACTTCTCTGAATAATTGAAAATAGAGTGAATTCTTCCTTCTTAAAACAGATTTTGCTTTACTTTGGCTTAACTTTTGGAGTTTTTGAACATATGTTTTATTTTCTTTAAAATAAGTGCTCTCTGGAGCATTCTGATCAGCGATAGTTTTTTTGTTTCTCTTGTCGAATACTTCTCTCTCCAATTTAAATACTTTTCAGTACGGCTATAGAATAATTTTCAGGCGCATTTTATTGTGATATGAATATGTGTTCAGGTGCAACGATCCAACAAATTATGAGGGAAGTCCCTAGTATGTTTGGACCAAATCCGTTTCACGACTTTTTAAGTTGTTTGTTTTTAAGTTGAAAGGAGTTAAGGAATATTTTTACCAAACTTAGTTTAAGTTCGAAGATGGACGAAATTGCCACGCCCCTTTTGGTACCTCCCACACAATTTACCCACAATACTATGTTAAATTAAAATCATGTAACTTCCACACGGATGTTCGGAATCCGCTATATTTTGGTATTTAATAAAGTTTTTATAATCGCTTTAAGAGTATAAAATATGGCGGGTTCTGCCACGCCCCCTCCAGTACCTCCCACACAAATCACCCTAAACTACGTGAAATTAAAGCTGTTAAACTTCTATACGGAGGATCGGAAAACTGTGAAATTTAACATTTAGGAATGATTTTATAGACGTTGCATCCACCTGCAACATGAGCGATATTGCCACACCCCTTGTGGTACCCCCACACAAATTGGCATAAGCTTGGGTCAAAAAAAAACTAACATAACATCTATAGTCAGAATCATTTGTATTTTGATATTTGAAAATGTTTTTATAATCACTTTAAACATGGAAAATATTTACGCTTTATCTACGTCCCTTCTTGTACCTTACACACAATTGTGTGTGTGAGGTACATCTTCTATACTGGTGCATGGAATCAACTTGGACTTGATATTTGATCATGTTTTTACAATTGTTTTATAAATGTGGAAACCACGTACCTTCTAGTACCTTCAACAAAAATCATCCGGCCCTAAGTAAAACTTAAGTCCTTATAACTCCCATGCATATGTTCTCTGAGAGTGAGTCGGTTTAGCCGACTGCAGTTTTGATACTTGTTTAATTTTTTTCTTATTTATTTTATAAACAACATAAAAATAAATTTTATTAATAGTTCATGGTGTCAGTAAGACGCACTTATTCAAAAACAATTATAACAAGTAAGGAAGGGCTAAACTCGGTAGGGGCCGACTATATGATACCCTTCACTTGCTACTCCACTACAATTCAATTCTACGCCATTCTACAATTCAATTCTGAACCGATCTCATCCACTTTTTCTATAGATCTTTCTAGTGTAAATATAAGATGTCCTGCCGAATATGAAGAAAATCGTTTAAGGTATGTGGTTTCTACAGCGGTTAACACCAAATAGGAAGCGAAATTTGTATGTGACCTATATCTAAATCTGAACCGATATGACACATTTTTACCATAAGTGTTTCTAGTTGAAATATCAGCTATTGTGCAAAATTTGATCAAAATCGGTTAAATTATCTGGTTTTTAGAGCAAAAAACTCAAATCGGGAGCGACCCATTTTAACCATAAGTGTTTCTAGTTGGATTATAAGGTGTTACGCCAAATTTGAAGAAAATCTGTTAAAATGTAAAGTTTCTAGACCCGAAAATGTCAAATAAGAAACGAAATAAAATCTGAACCGACTTGACCATTTTTACCACAGAAGTTTTTAATTTATATATAAGGTGTTGTGCAAAATTTGATCAAAATCTCTTAAATTATGTGGCTTCTAGAGCAGAAAAAGTCAAGTCGGGAGCTATATATAAACTTCAGCCGATTTGATTCAAATTCGTACGTCTTCGACGTGCAAAAATTGTTTGTGTCATGTTTCATTAGAATCGGACAATAATTGCGACCTGTATCGTGATTACATGAATAGATGGACAGACGGCCATACATACAGACAAACGGGCATGGTTAAATCGATTCAAAAAGTGATGCTTTGTCGATGGGCATAATAAACGATGGGTCTATCTCGCTTCCTTTTGGGTGTTATAAACAAATGTACAAAGACATTATACCCCGTGGTGTAGGGTACAAACATTATTGCCTTCTCTCTTTGTTGCCTAGTGTTTGTCTTGCATGGGTAATTCGACTGGGTAGCGTATGAGTGTTATTAATTCGAATGTTATGGGCAAATGTAAATCATACGCCCTGGTGTTCGTTGCTCTTGTATGAATGTTAAAAATGTACGACCATCAACCGAATCCTTCATTGATTACACCGTGTGACAAAATGACACAAAAGTGAGGGTGGAAATATATATGGACATTTCTCCAGAAAGGTCCGCCATATACATTACCCTAAAAGGGTGTAGTGACGGAATTATATGAATATGGCAACTCTACTTTTCTATGTTATAGATTCTCTTTTTAGTCTGATTGTATCATTACATTTCGTATCCCTTACTTTTTATTACGGATAAGTTTACTTCCATATTCACACACTCTGTATATCTTCACTTGCTTAACATAGATATATATCAACGCATCAAAGTTCATTTACACATCTCCATTTTTTATATTTTGGATTTTAATAAATTAGTTATTTGGATTAATTTTATTCAAAGCGTGTTATATTTTTATTAAAATACACAACAACAAAGTATTACGAACAGCAACAAATACCACATTATTAATATATAACGTGACCATCTCTTATTGGGCAAAAAGCGGGATTTGGAGGGATTTTGTAGAAAAAATGCCGGATCGTGAAATCTATCCAAAAAAGTAAACATAAAAAACTAGCTGGATTACTCCGTGCTGCAATTGTACATTTATTGGCCTCAGAAAGACAATATACATGTGTAACTAGAGATTGTGTGTACAAAACTGTGTATTCAAGTTTTCATTTGGTGATCAATTCTCCATTTTACAGGATTTTTTATTTTCAAAGGATATATTAGTCTTAATAATTTGTTTTTATACTTTCAAGAGCCACACACAGACTGCTTTATATCAAAATTAATCCCACTTTTTTTGAGCTGCAAAGTTTAAGTACCATTCAGACTTGTAGTGTTGCCACCTAATTTTCTCCAGTACATTTTCTTGGTTGCTTGGAGTGTTGCCACAACGAAAATATATGTACATTTAACACTTTCCAATTTTAATTTTTTCGAATTTCTGCCAAAAAAATTGATTTGGGACCATAGTGCAATGGGAAAATGAGACATATGGTACCAATCAAACAGCTATATCTGGAATCATGATCTTCAGGTTACCTTGATTACTGAATAGTAAAAATTGGCCTATAGTCATCAAATTTTCCCTACCTACCCTAAATAAATAAAAAACATTTAGGGTATTTAAGCACATTTTGTAAAGATTGCTGCGGGAGTGGTCTTTAAAGATATTTAAAATTTTCGACTTATAACCAAAGAAGCATTACAATTTATTTAAAACAGTAAAAAGTTGAAAATCAATAATCGGTAATAGTGTGAAATTGACTCAATGGTGGAGGGTCGAATGGTCGGATTATTTGTTTGTTCCAAATATTTTTCCTGGCCTATTTCCTTTGTGTCAATTGGCGAAAATAGTTTTTTTTACTTTTAAAATTTTCCTACATTTCACTTCGTAAAGTTATCACTAAACACACTCTTCCTACTTCTTTGGAAAACAGCACTTAACTTTAGTTGTTCAATTTCTTTATTGCTCCTTTCTGTTTGTTCTTTCCACATCAAGAGTACTTTGCACTAATCTATATATATAAAAGAAAGTGTCCGAAGCGATGTAATCCCATAACTCGAGATTGGCCAAACCGATTTTGATGATTTGTACTTTGTTGGAAAGGTATTTTCTCAGCACGGGTTTAAAAAAAAATGGAAATTTGGATTTTCATTGTGTGGGCGGAGTGGGCGTGGCAATAGTGTTTTTGGGAGCTAGAAGGCTGAAAATTGGTACATATATACTACTGACCACGAAAATGATAAATATGATGCCGAAATTTGGATTTTCATTTTGTGGGCGGAGTGGGCGTGGCAATAGTGTTTTTGGGAGCTAGAAGGCTGAAAATTGGTACATATATACTACTGACCACGAAAATGATAAATATGATGTAGAAATTTGGATTTTCATTTTGTGGGCGGAGTGGGCGTGGCAAAAGTGTTTTTTGAGCTAGAAGGCTGAAAATTGTAGCGTATATATTACTGAACACGAGAATGATAAATATGATGCCGAAATTTGGATTTTCATTTTGTGGGCGGAGTGGGCGTGGCAATAGTGTTTTGGGAGCTAGAAGGCTGAAAATTGGTACATATATACTACTGACCACGAAAATGATAAATATGATGCCGAAATTTGGATTTTCATTTTGTGGGCGGAGTGGGCGTGGCAATAGTGTTTTTGGGAGCTAGAAGGCTGAAAATTGGTACATATATACTACTGACCACGAAAATGATAAATATGATGCCGAAATTTGGATTTTCGTTTTGTGGGAGGAGTGTGCGTGGCAATAGTGTTTTTGAGCCAGAAGACTGAAAATTGGAACGTATATATTACTGAACACGAGAATGATAAATATGATGCCGAAATTTGGATTTTCATTTTGTGGGCGGAGTGGGCGTGGCAATAGTGTTTTTGGGAGCTAGAAGGCTGAAAATTGGTACATATATACTACTGACCACGAAAATGATAAATATGATGCCGAAATTTGGATTTTCATTTTGTGGGCGGAGTGGGCGTGGCAATAGTGTTTTTGGCAGCTAGAAGGCTGAAAATTGGTACATATATACTACTGACCACGAAAATGATAAATATGATGCCGAAATTTGGATTTTCGTTTTGTGGGCGGAGTGTGCGTGGCAATAGTGTTTTTGAGCTAGAAGACTGAAAATTGGAACGTATATATTACTGAACACGAGAATGATAAATATGATGCCGAAATTTGGATTTTCATTTTGTGGGCGGAGTGGGCGTGGCAATAGTGTTTTTGGGAGCTAGAAGGCTGAAAATTGGTACATATATACTACTGACCACGAAAATGATAAATATGATGCCGAAATTTGGATTTTCATTTTGTGGGCGGAGTGGGCGTGGCAATAGTGTTTTTGGGAGCTAGAAGGCTGAATATTGGTACATATATTACTGACCACGAGAAACATCAATTTGATGCCAATATTTGGAATTTCGTTTTGTGGCCAAAGTTGGCAAATAAATAAATAAATAATAATAATAAATAATAAATAGTGTTTTATTAGGTAGAATGCTGAAAATTGTAACGTATATATTACTGATCATTACAAAGATGAATTTGATGGCGTATTTTGGATTTTCATTTTGTGGGTGGAGTGGGCGTGGCAAAAGTGTTATTGAGAGCTAGAAGGCTGAAAATTGGAACGTAATTTAACCATTTGTTTTTTTTTTGCCTGGCGAAGCGGGCGGGTTTCAGCTAGTAAATAAATAAATAATAATAATAAATAATATAAAGAGTTTTTTTAGGTAGAATGCTGAAAATTGTAACGTATATATTACTGATCATTACAAAGATGAATTTGATGGCGTATTTTGGATTTTCATTTTGTGGGTGGAGTGGGCGTGGCAAAAGTGTTATTGAGAGCTAGAATGCTGAAAATTGGAACGTAATTTAACCATTTGTTTTTTTTTTGTCTGGCGAAGCGGGTGGGGTTCAGCTAGTAACTATATAACTAAGAGAAACATGTAACATCCTAAAATAAGACTTGAAAATCGTTTGTGAGCAATTCTGTTAGAACGTGTCCGTTGGCAGGCGTAAACAAATTGTGAAACCCCAATAAAATCTCAATTACATTACAATTTCATGTGGATATTTAACAAAATAACCTATTTCAAAAATATCCTTAACATATTTTTTTTAAATTACTGTATTGAAAAATGTTTTTGTTACTAAGATTGGTCATTTCTTAGTAAAAAATAAAAACATTTTTTTAATATTCAACATCACCCTTACCCTGTATTTTCTAATTTCCGTTTACAAATGCGAATATTTTTCGAATATCTTGCAAAATACTTCAATCTGATAAATTAATAGTCCCTCCTTTTATATAATCGACCTTCCTTTTACATTTCTGGTTCTGAACATAACTTCTTTTGCCAAGAGTCCACATAGATTTGTAGCGACACAAAGAGCTTCCGGACAAATTGCAATGTCAACAATTGTGGTTTTGTAATTGAGAGCTTTAGACGATGGGCGAAAAGTTTGATATTCATTGTGGCGTGTTGCAAAGTGATACAGATGAGTTATTTTCATTTGATGGGAAGACCCACTTGCTCTATCCGAACTTTTGTTACAAAAATATAGTTTAAGAACATGTGGTAAATTTTCCCACCAACTCAAGTGGGAACTTTTGCTCAACACTCAAGTGAGATGGGTAAATATCAACTTCAAGTGTAATAATTATATGTTTAAATATTTGTACAGTGGTGGTGGTAGTTTTACACATACTAAAGGACAAACCTAAACTTCAGTTGAAACTTTAAAAATACTATTTAAACTTGACATATATTACTGGAGGTATAAATTAAATTATTTTAAAATAATACCGGTATACATGTCAAATGAAAGAGGAAAATGTCTGTTAAAAATACTTTAAATGTCATGCTACTATATGTATTAGTTTAGCATAAACAACCATTTTAATTTTACCACTTAAAAAGTTAAATATGAACAAACTAAATAAACTAAGGGAAATATGAAATGGTTTTTAATCCTAAACTAATACAGATAGAAGCATGCAATTTGAAGTATTTTTAAAAGATATTCTCATATTTTATTTGAGATATATACCAGTATCATAGCGAGCGAATAATTATTTAAAAAAAATATTATTAACATTTTTTTATTTTGGAACTTTATAGTCTTGTGAGGGTGCAACAGGATGAGGAATTGAAAAACTAAAAACGCCATTAAACTCAATATCGCCTATAGATTCAGAAGTTTATCATAGGGCTCAAGTGTAACGACTTTTTTCAATTGTCGTACGATGTAATTAATAAAATATATTTTTTTTCTAGTTTCATGCTAATTTCTCTTTGTTAAATTGTTAAATCTTAAAAAAATATTTTTTTTTACATTTTTTTTTTATAAACAAAAATATTCTTTCGATTTTTGTAAAATAAATTTTATTTATAGTTATAGTGTCAGTAAGACGTTCAATGTATTTCATGATTTTGTTCCTGTTATATATTAGATTTATAAATGTCATTGCTGTCAAAATTAAAATTATTTAATATAAATAATGAAATGAAAAAAAAAATATTGGATATTCCCAATTAAAATGAATTATGGTTGGTTTAATATTTAGTTATTTATATTAATATGTTTAATTTAATTAGTAAGTACCAAGAACACCATCATGAAGTTTATGGAGCAGCAACAAACGATTCTAATAGGAATTTTATTAC
The DNA here is from genome assembly GCA_947397865.1 of Polietes domitor. Lineage (NCBI taxonomy): Eukaryota > Metazoa > Arthropoda > Insecta > Diptera > Muscidae > Polietes > Polietes domitor. Next base: position 64,902 of record CANDYM010000176.1, read on the forward strand.
AGCCCTAAAAGTATACATTACAAAATACACATGTTCCAATCATTCGATAGGTTTATATAGGAATGATTTGTCAGGATATTTGGAATGATTTCTTAATTAACAAAAACCGGTAAGTCATTATCCACTGATATTTTGCAAATGTTAAGCTGATATATTAAGCCCTAGTTGTTTATCAGCTGTTAATAAACATCGATTAAAAATTGCGAGGAATTGTATGTGGGATTTAGAAATAATAAAAAATAAAAATGGGTGTGGCACTGACAATTTTCAATTGGGGACTACAATTATTATAAAACAATATAAGGGAAGTGTGCGAAATTTCAAGGTCCTAACATTATTTCTTCTAATTTTTGGCGCAGCTAGTATGGAAATATTCTACTTTATGGCATCATTATAAATTGGAAGCTGCACTTTAAAGAAAATACAATGTAGCTTGTTTTATATCAACAAAATGAATATTTAATCCAACTGAGGACTTTTGCCAAAAATCATTCCCGAGATACACACAGCGACGCCTTGATGTGAAGAACAGTCGTTGATAAGACGTGAATTTTCAATACGTACATAATTTCCAACGAGGAACAAAAGAAAATTTTTATTTTAGTATTTCGCTTATTTATTTTATAAGCAATATTTAATTTAAACTGGGATATTCTCCTGGCTCAAGACCATTTTGTTTCTATATATTATAGAATTCAGATTCATTTACAAATGACATGGTGACATTTATTGTTGGGCTGCACAACACCACTATCATGATTTCCACCCTGTGAAAGGTTTCCATAGGTAGCTTCGCAGCGACTTTTCAACATCATACCAGACCTCTTTAAGTAATCGATTCTCAAAAACGATTGAGAAGCACAACTCACATGTGGAATATGCGTGCGTTAGCACGGCAAAAATATTGCTCGGTAACTATACCTGTATATACACATACTTACGCATGCAACTCAATGAGATGCTTGTAAGGTGGCATGTGTGTTTTATTACTTGCTGCGATTTTTTAAACGCATATTCGGCAAGTGAGTTGTGCTTCTCGTTTCGTTTGTGAGAATCATCATTGAAATCGTCGCTTTGAGGCAATGCTTATATGAAGCAGAAAAATATTAAAAAAATTTTGGAAAGGCCTTTAATAATATGAAACATGCAATTTTGGAAATGGTAGAATAAGGCCTTTAATAATATGAAACATGCAATAAATAGGGTTACTACACGCAAAACTAAGAACTTCATAAAAATGTATTTTTTTAGAATAACTAATTCATATTGAACATTGCGTAAAATCTATAAAAATTGAGACATCGTTTGGAAATCAACTAGAAAAAATATACGAAAATAATGTATTACTAGTTTTTCTACTTTTGTATAACAAAATACCCAAATTCTCAGTGTGGGGAAAATATGTTCCAAAATTGGGGATTTTTACTAAAATGGTCGCTATTTCTTTATTTAACAATAGTAATACTTCTTGAGTAAGAAGTCAACTTTTGAGGCATCGGTGATTTGTGAATTGGGAATTTTTGATAATATTTTTTATACACTCCACGAGAGTATTATGTCTTTGTGCATTTGTTTGTAACACCCAAAAGGAAGCGAGATAGACCCATTGTTAATTATACCGATCGACTTAGAATCGCTTTTTGAATCGATTTAACGATGTCCGTCCGTCCGTCCGTCCGTCTGTCCATCCATTCTTGTAATCAAAGTACAGGTCGCAATTGTAGCCAGAACCAAATGAAACTTTGCACAACAAAATTTTTCGGGATAAGGACGAACGCTTTTTAATTTGAAGAAAATCGGATCAGATTTGGATATAGCCCCCATACGAATTTCACTCCCGATTTGACACTTTTCACGCTAGATACCACATATTAAAACAGATTTTCCTCAAACTTGGCAAAACATCTTACATTTCAACTAGAAACACCTATGGTGAAAATTGGTCAGATCGGTTCGGATTTAGATATAGCCCCCATACGAATTTCACTCCCGATTTGACTTTTTCTGCTGTAGAAACCACATATTTTAACAGATGTGCTTAAAAATTGGCAAAACATCTTATATTTCAACTAGAAACACCCACGGTGAAAATGAGCCAGATCGGTTCAGATTTAGATATAGTCCCCATAAGAATTTCACTCCCGATTTGACTCTTTTCCCGCTAGATACCACATATTAAAACAGATTTTCCTCAAAGTTGGCAAAACATCTTACATTTAAACTAGAAACACCTATGGTGAAAATTGGTCAGATCGGTTCAGATTTAGATATAGCCCCCATACGAATTTCACTCCCGATTTGACTTTTTCTGCTGTAGAAACCACATGTTTTAACAGATGTTCTTCAAAATTGGCAAAACATCTTATATTTCAACTAGAAACACCCATGAAACAGACCAAATGAGCCAGATCGGTTCAGATTTAGATATAGCCCACATACTAATTTCACTCCCGATTTGAGTTTTCCGCTCCAGAAACCACATATTTTAACAGATTTTCTTCAAATTTGGCAAAATATCTTATATTTGCATGAGAAACACCCAGGTTGAAAATGAGTCAGATCGGTTCAGATTTATGTATAGCTCCTATACAAATATCGCTCCCGACTTGATTTTTCCGCCCATCGAATTACTTAAAATTGAGAACTGGAAGAACCTATTGTGAAATGGGTCACTTCATTACATGTTTGGATATAGCCGTGATACAAATATTCTTTTCGATTTGACAAATTGAACCAGGACATATTAGCATATGATTAGGAAACATACAAAAATTCTTCCCGTTTTCATTTTTTTCCGAATTGAATTGTATTCTGATAGAAAGTGGAGTGTATCATATAGTCGGCCCCGCCCGACTTTAGCCTTTCCTTAGCCTAGGATTGGACCTAGTGGGGTGACCTTTTGCCCAAAATGATTCAAAAAGTGCATTAAACGTCTCTAAATTAAGCCTTCTTTACGATAAACTACAGATATATGCAAGAAGCGAAATAAAGTAGCCGCCTTCTTAAAAAGAAAACGTTAAAAATGGAACCCTTTTGGGATGTTTTGTGTTTAGAAATGTATAACTTCTGATTGAAGTAAGATATTTTCAGCACTCTTTGGATTAGTTTATATAAATTTTTATAAGCTGTCAAACAGTTTTAAATTTGGGCAAACAACGTTAGAAATACCAAAACCAACCTCGCCATAAATATGAATTTTTTCTTGTAACTCGGATATTTCTTAAACTAATTGAGGGAGGCATATTTTTGTAGGTATTTACGAACACTATCACTGCACAAAATATCTTTGTAACGGTACACAATTGTAACTTTGGAAGTGAATTCAAAATTTGACAAGGCCGATAGGGTCCAAAACTTTCCAAATTATCTGGAAAACATCTCTACTCTATGCATGTGATGTTTCGTCCAGATATCTCATTCCGTTCAAAAATTACAGAATTTATTAAAAATATCGATTTGGTGCCACTGTGCAATATAGAAGGCAAGCATACTGTAGTTAGGCGTCGATTAAATTCCTTAAAGGAATTTTCTGTCGAGTTTCGAGTAAATGATCACGGCAATAAAAAAGGAAAATACGATTAATGAAAACATTTGAGGGAAATGTTGTAACTATTCCATTAAATGTCTAGTTGAGGCACCAATCTTATCTTTTTTTAAAAAATAAAAAAAATTTTTTTTGTGCAATACAATCTGATAACAAGTTTTATGAATTCGTCCCCTAAGTTAATAAGGATTTTTTCGATTCTATGCAAAAGCAAGCAGACCTCATCCTGTCCTAACTCTATGGATTGTTGTTAAAAATCAAGCACGTTCGTACAACGCTAATACGAATTTACATTTTTCTAATAAAGTGTGAGATGGTGTCGCCTCCATGTGAATATGGCATCGATTGCAACAATTCCTTGTAAATGCAGTGAACCAAAACAGCATCGCCCAATAGTCAAGTCCGCCTGTCTGTCTGTCTATCTGTCTTCTATCTGTTTGTGTTCGAGTTCGTGTCTGCTAATATAAAATGTGTATAAAATGCAAATCATGGGGAAAAATATTGTGGAACTGGTTTCATAGCCAGTGGCTTTAGTTTGTGTGGACGTGCCATCATTTGTGTTGTGGCACGTTTGTGTGTGGACGTGAGTGAGGTCATATGTGACAGACGGCACAGTAGTACCACAAGAGCCGGGAAGGACCGAGATGACTGGCGTCACGCATCACAGACATGATGACGCGTTGACGACGTCGACAACGATGATGATGATGTTGCACATTGTCCTTTTGGCCTCACACCCACAGATGCAATTTATGCCGCCACAGTTCACAAGTGAATTAAAAAGGATAACAAAGGATAAGAGCACCAACACCGAGTGAGAGTAATAACATGACAATATTTGTAATACGAAAATTTGCATATACTAGTGATCAGTGGATTTGCATAAAATTGGAATTACCAAATGAATTATTTGAATTTTAGGGGGAAGCGCAAGTAGCAATGATAATATGGAGTACTATTGTACTTTAGCACAACTACCGAAGGGCAAGCCTGCATAAACATAGATAAACCTCTTTTTTTGTATTGGGATATAAATTACACACTGTAGGTGTCAAATGAGCTGTATGTGGCTACATATTGAGCAGTTCGGCTGAAACCAAAGATCATTAAATTGCATATCTTCAATTTCAGGCCACACAAATAACACTATGCAACATATCGAGCCCTTAGCGCGGAATGATCGCAAGCGCCAAAACACACATTTTACAGGAGAAGGTTTTTATTGATTATTTTGAAATATTTGCATAAAATGAAATATGTTTTAATGCAAAATGTTTTAATTCCGCCGCACACAACGAATTGTTATCAAAAAATTATCATTTCTTTACATCATACGGTACTTTTGGCGCTTGCGATACAAATATTGTACTTGCGGCTACAAATACTGCAAAAACTATGGCGCTTACGATATAAGCTTTTTTCGATTAAACCTCGTAATTCTAGTAAAACACTCTTTTTATTAAAAAAAGATATTACAACAACATAATAAAATAGATAACACTACTTTTAGAAAGGGAAAATGAACAGAAAAGTACTTTAAATCGTTAATAAAAAAACTATTTTGGACACATTTGAATTCCTATGATTAATAGTTAAATTTCATATAAAAGTTTTTAGGTAATATTGATATTGAATTTTTCTTTGAACGAATAATTAAATTAATATTCGTTTCGTCCACCCTACTATCTGCAAAATATCCATATTTAAAGGGGCCCAAATTATTCTTCCTGGCATCATTGCCAGTTATGTTAACGTTCCTAACGAAAACTGATATACTAACTTTCTCACTCCGTTTGTAACGCCTTGAAATATCGACCTGAGACCCTATAAAGTATATATGTTCTGGATCGTCATAAAATTCTAAGACGATCTGGCCATGTCCGTCCATCCGTCCGTCTGTCGAAAGCACGCTAGCATCTAAACGAAAGGAGCTAGGACGTCCAAATTTGATATGGAGTATGCGCATTCCACCTATAACAAAAAGTGCACCATAAAGTGATTCTTATTCGTAGGGGGTGAATTGGGGCAAAAAGGGTGAAAAATGGTACCTATCAAACGACAACAGCTATAAACACGAAATTCGGTGTGTACATTCATTTAATTGAGTAGATACAGATAAAAGTTATTTTTCCAAATTCGTACTTTTAAGGGGTAAAATGGAAATAGAGGGATAAAAATGGTACCAACCAAATGGCCTATGCTACAATCATGGAATTCGGTGTATACATTGCTGATAGACACGCAAAATAAAAAGATTTTTCAAAATTGAACTTTTTACTTTTACGTCAAAAATTGTTTGAATCATGGAGTTAGGTTATTCTGCACTATGTACGTGAAATAATGGATTTTCATAATTTGTACATTTGGAATTAAAATATAATGGAAATACAAGCAACTGAAGCATCCACTGTCAATATTTATGGTATGTAAGGTTTTTTGAAAATATAAATATAAAAATATATATTTTTTAAATTGACTTGAAGTACTATTTCGTTATATATAGTGTAAACGTATTGGTAGCCTTGCCTTATAAGCGTGTTTTGAAATAATAAAAATATAAAATTATTTTTTCTATATTTTTTATTTGTTTTGGTTTGGCTTTATTAAAAAAATTATATTTTCCTGTAATATTACTTCTTTTCTACGAAAATCGAAAGCCTCTGTGGAATGCAATCCATGGTGGAGGGTATATGAAGTTCGGCCCGGCTTAACATAGTTTATACTTGTTTACTCTTTAATTCTATAGAATTGTGGGCAATATGCCAATTTGCATCACTATTTTAAGCTAAATACTAGGTTTCTTTGTCAAATTTGCCACTATTTGAATAAAATAAATGTTAACGTTTACCCACAATTGTAGGGAAATAATACCAAAACAATGTATATAGTATTTGACTTAATATACGAATATTCCACGAAGTATATTAAATTATTGTATATAAGGCACAAAAAGGCTTTGTATTCTCCAAAAAGACAATAATTTAGAGCTACTTTCAGTTCGTGTGGATAAACATTTTTCTTCTGGATCGATAAAAAATATATAAAACAAATATCTGGGAACTTCGAACCTCATAGCTTAGTTCATTCGTAACCTATCGTACTTTTCAACCAACAGACGAACACTTCATTCTATGGCCGATGGTATAAAAATACACTTAATATTGCATCAATATATTGATAGACCTATCTCAAACATTTATAAATATCTCTTACAATATCTGAAAGCTTTTGCCTAAATTCATAAACTGTCGCTTACGATACAATTGCTTTCTTTGAAAATGTGAGCATCGACTTACGATAAAATCTTAGCCCCATTTTTTATATAAACGTAACAATTTTAACAATTTTTATTTATGTATCAGCCCATACAATTTTAAATTCAACAATAAAAAATATTTTCAGAAAATGTCGCTTATGATAATTCCGCGCTAAGGGCTCGATATAAGCCGGTGTGATAGGTGGTGTGGTGATTTCCAAAATGAGAATACCGAATTTAAAGGTACCTTCGACGAAAATTGATATTTTAGTAACAAATTCGAGCTGAAAGGAAAGTGTGAAAATAGCAGGTCCCGGAAACTTCTAAACTTACAAATGTCGGTGCCATTAATGAGATAAATCCACTCATGAATATGAGCTCTTACATACCACAATTGACCATTTCGATGACCGTTTTTTTTCCGAAAAAATCAACACCAAACATATGTTGTTGCATTTGCATTGAAACCTGCGACAATTTGAATATTTACCGAAGTTCAAATGCTTCAGTCTTTTTAAATATTTTTTATTAAGGCGGAAAGTTTTTATGCTGAACAACAATACGTTCGTAGCAATGAAACTAAATACAAGTGTTGCGCGAATGTGTCTCAACCTGGGCTGCGTTGTCTTGTGAAAGGGTGATACATACATCTAGGATAATTATATAAATTTGTAATGTATTTTTTTTAAATTTCCACAATTCCTGGAAAGGGCAATAAAAATCCCAAAATAAGTTAAAGTTTTTACTTTTCGAAAATAGAATTGTATCATTCATTCCATATCAAAACGAACGATTTTGGCAGAAAATACGTTGACAATTTTTACGATTCTGTCCAGGCTGTTACAAATACCTTATATGTACTTAAACAAGTATTTTCTCAAAAGTTAGGACCAATAGGAGATTGGTAAATTAAATAAAACAAGTAAGGAAAGGCTAAAGTCGGGCGGGCCGACTATATGATACACTCCACCTTCTATCCGAAAACAATTCAACTCGTTAAAAAAGTGAAAAGAAAGAATTTTTGTATGTTTCCTAATCATAGGCTAATATTACCTTTTCCAATTTGTCAAATCGGAAATATTTATATCGGTGCTATATCCAAACATGGAATATAGTGACTAACTTTCACAATAAGTTCATCCAGTTCAAATATAACGTGTTATGCTCACTTTGAAGAAATTCGGTGAAAATTCGTGGTTTCTGGACGGAAAAAGTCCATCCGGGAGCAAAATTTGTGTGGGAACTATATGTAAATCTGAACCGATCTGACCCATTTTCACCATGGGTGTTTCTAGTTGAAATATAAGATATTTTGAAAGATTTGAAGAAGATGTGTTAAAATATGTGGTTTATAGAGCGGAAAAAGTCAAATCGGGAGCGAAATTTGTATGGGGGCTATATCTAAATCTGAACCGATTTAATTCATTTTCAGCACAGATGTTTCTAGTAGAATTATAAGGTAATGCAAGGTAATTTGAAGCAAATCAAGTGAAATATGTGGTCTCTAGAGCGGAAAAACTCAAATCGGGAGCGAAATTTGTATGGGAGCTATATATAAATCTGAACCGATCTAACACATTTTTACCACAGGTGTTTCTATTGAAATATAAGATGTTTTGCCAATTTTAAAGAAAATCTGTTGTAATATGTGGCATCTAGATTGAAAAGAGTCAAATCGGGAGTGAAATTCGTATGGGGCTAAATCTAAATCTGAACCGATTTTCTTCAAATTAAATAGCGTTCGTCGGTGTACCGAAAAACTTCGTTGTGCAAAGTTTCATTTGGTTCTGTTTACAATTGGGACCTGTATCGTGATTACAAGAATAGATGGACAGACAGACGGACATTGCTAAATCGACTCAAAAAGTGATTCTAAGTCGATCGGTATATTTAACAATGGGTCTATCTCGTTTCGGTTTGGGTATTACAAACAAATGCACACAGACATAATACTCTCGTGGAGTGTATTAAAATATTGCTTTAGTGTGAAAACACGTAGGTACAATATAAAGAATGAGGACATATTTTAAACGTAATTACAGGTGCATTTCATTGGTGGTCTTCAACATTTATATTTTGCGGTTTTTCATTTTCTTTTGTGGTTTTCACTATGAAAACACCAACCTAAAAAATTAGAAAAATTATTCCCACACCGATTTTAATCAAACTCTTAATATTTTAGAGTGGATAAATTATGCGTTATATTTAAGAACATATTTACTTAATGTAGTCGACTGAAAACACTATTTTTTAATCGAATGTCTACATTAAAAAGGCTTTTGTACTAAAGGAGATATTTCAAAATTCATTCTATATGTCTATTTGTCTATATGTTATTTGCTTTCCGAACTTGCAGAAACGAAAAGTGTACGACAAACCACATTACACTTGGATAATAAATCTCTGAAACTACAGAAAATTGAAATTGTCGCCCTTTTTAGTTTTTCATTTCCTCATTCTGACACCCCTTAAAAGGACTGCAAAAGTTTCAAAGGATAATATTTTGCAAATAATTTTTTGATTACTTATTCGTACCCTACGACACAGACATACGTGTCAAATTAAAGAGGTGACTATCTGTAAAATATACTTCAAACTTCAGACTTATATCTGTATTAGTTTAGTATTAACAACCATTTCAAGTTGTCTCCCTTAGTTTTGAAAAAATACAAATTGAAATTCAGAAATTGAAATTGAGAAATAAAGATTTAAATTGGGAATATGTAAATTGAAAATGAGAAATGTATTTTGAAATTAAGAAAATAATAATTGAGAAATGAAAATTGTTATTGAGAAAACATCAATTCATATTGGGAAGTGACATACGATTATTGAGAATCGGAAAATTGAAAAGCATTATTGAAATTGATAAATTAAAATATATTGTAGCTAAGGTTAGTTTGAAATTAAAATATGTTGTGCCTAAGTTTTACGGTCTACACTCGTTACACTTCAACCGGATGATATACGTATGAAACTATGGGCAAAATGGAGTTATTTGGCGATTTTAGTTTTGCATTTCCTCATCATGTTGCCCCTTCACAGGACTACAAAGTTCCACAAATTTACAAAATTTTCAATTTTTGTGTTGTTATTTATTTTGGTTTAAGACCAAAGGTTGTGCTGAAGTCTTCAGCAGAACTCAAAATTAGCAAAAAGGCAAAGTGAGACCTTTATTGTTGCAGCTAAAAGTTGACTGCGCAGTTTCGATTGGCGGTACCCCATCTCGTCAGAACTTTCGCAACGAATATATTTCAATTTTTTTTATTTACTTGTTCGCACCCCATGATAACAATATTAGTGTCAAATTAATGAGAAGTATGTCTACTAAAAAAACTTCAAATATCATGCTTTTGCATTAATATCTATTTCAATGTTAACCCTTAGTTTCTCTAGTTTATTCATATCTTGCTTTTTAAGGGACAAAATTTGAAATGGTTGTTAATTCTAAACTAGTACAGATAGAAGCTTGAAATTTAAAGCATTTTTGGCACATATTCTCTTCTTTGATTTGACATTTATACCGGTGTCATAGGGTGCGAATAAGTATTAAAAATAATTTTTGAAAAATTGTATCCTTTGGAAATTTTTAGTTTTAAGGGGCAATAGGTTGAGAAAATGAAAAATTATAAACGCCAATTAACTCTATTTCACATATAGTTTTAGATGTATATAATCTGGTTCAAGTGTAATATTGAGCTGTGTTAGACAGCATTTTGGGCCGTCCGGCTGAAACAAAATGTCGTTAATTTGCATATCATCAATATGAATATTAAAAAAATATCAACGAAAATTGGAATTTAAGTAAAAAACAAGTAAAAAAGGGGTTAAGTTCGGCCGGGCTGAACATTATATACCCTCCACCATGAGTTGCATTCCACAGAGGCTGTTGATTTTCGTAGAAGTGAAGTAACATTACAGGAAAATGTAAAGTTTTTTAATATAGCCAAACAAATTAAGATATTGAAAACATAATTACATAAATAAATATAAAAGGTTTATTATTGCAAATTACGCTTATATCGAAATAATACTTCAAGTCGATTAAAAAAATAAACATAAGGTAACAATCTTTTTTTTTTCACTGAACCAACACTCAGGGGATGTCCCCTATAAATGCAGCGCATTGCGTTGGCAGAAGGAAGATACGGTATTGGAAGGAGGAAAGAGGGAGTAGTGTTTGTTGACTTTTGTTTTAAACTTCTGAATATCATAATTAGCTGGGAAGATATCTGCCGGAAGTCGATACGGGTAGTGCGGGCGTAGAACGAATTCATTCTGTAATGTGTGGTGCGGTCCGTTGTCAAATTTATAACAAGTGGGTGAGAATTCCTGGAATGTCGCGTATCTCTACCGAACGTTCTCGCGGGCGGTATAAGATCACGAATATCCGAAGAACAAACACCATGAAAGTAACGATAGAACAAGGACACACAACCCACATTACGACGATGTTCAAGGGAGACAATAGAATTGGATATCCTACCGTCACCTATCAACACCATCGCCCTCCTCTGGACACGGTCAAGTAGCTCCAGTGATGAAGCTGGTGGTCGGGTGCATTCCATCTTTGGTCTGATGTAGGTAGTGTAGATATTGAGAAGATCAGGGGGAGTGAAGTATTTCTTACACCGGTTTAAGAAGCCTAGACACTTGAATGCTTCTTTCGACACTTCAAATACATGTTTTGTCCAACGAACATTAGATTGTATTTTCATGCCTAGGACATCAAGAGTATCTGATTGCTCAATATCTATACCGTTCATTAAAATCGACGACACCGTTGGATCAGCGAATCGCTTGTGAGACAACAAGGAGCACTGGGTCTTACGTGCATTAAAATCTACTCTATTGACTTGACCCCATTCGGAAATGGCCAGTAAATTCTGGCTGAGTGACTCATCCATCAATAGCCTTTTGTTTTCAATTTCTTGACGAGTTGGTCTATGATCGAATGAGTATGAATGACAGATGGTCGATGAAAATAAGAAAAAGGGAGGGGGAAAGGACAGAGCCCTGTGGTACACCTGCAGTTAACCTATGCTCGTCGGATGAGAACCCATCTACAACAACACGTATAGTGCGATCTCTGAGGAAGCTCGATATAAATCGAGTGAAGTCAGTACCGACACCGATAAGCTTTGATATGAGTGCGCCGTGCCATACTCTATCAAAGGCCTTGGAGATATCTATGTAGAGCAACGACCTTTCTCTTTCCAAGCTGGTGAATAGGTAGATAGTGGGTGCTACAGTTGATGTATTTCCTTCATATTCAAGTTCCAAAAGTACAAATTTTGAAAATCCATTATCTGTCACAGTGCAAGATAACCTAACTTCATGATTCAACCAATTTTTGCCGTAGAAGTAAAAAAAGTACGAATTTGGAAAATCTTTTTATTTTGTGTGTCTATGCAGTCAGACGAATGTATACACCGAATTCCATGATTCTAGCTGCGGCCATTTAGTTGGTACTATTTTTATCCCCTTTTTCGATTTTAACCCCAAAAGGTAGGGATTTTGAAAAATCCCTTTATTTTACATGTCCAGTTAATTAGTGGTATGAACACACCGAATTTCACCATTATGACTGTAGCCGTTTAGTTAGTACCATTTTTATCCCTTGAAAGTTCTAATTTGGAAAAACCTTTTTAGTTTATGTGTTTCGCAGTCAGAGAAATGTATACTCCGATTTTCATGACTCTAGCTGCGGTCATTTTGTTGGTACAATTTGTATCACCTTTTTCCATTTTAACTCCAAAAAGTATGAATTTTGAAAAAAATCCATTCATTTTACGAGTCTACGCAATCAGAGCATTGTACACACCGAATTTCATTAATCTAGGTGCAGCCGTTTGGTTGGTACCATTTTTATCCCTCTATTCCCATTTTAGCCCTAAAAGTACGAATTGGGAAAAAATACTTTTATATTATGTTATATTAGAGGAATGTACACACCGAATTTCATGTTTTTAGCTATTGTCGTTTGATAGGTACCATTTTTATCCCTTTTGCCCCATTTTACTCCCTACGAATAATAATCACGTTATTATGCACGTTTTTGTTACAAGGGGAATGCGCATACCAAATATCAAGCAAATATAAACAGAAATATTCAAAAAACATGCTTAAATGCGCTAAAATAGTAGGGATTATTGTGGGTATTTTTAGTCCTTGTGAGGGAAAAAATTTTCCCTTTGGGCCGATTTCGCCCAGTTGCAATCCCAACCGATCTACGACTATAAGAAGCAATTATGGAAAATTTGGACGTCCTATTTTTTTCGTTTAGATGCTAGCGTGCTTTTAACAGACGGACATGGCCAGATCGTCTTAGAATTTTATGACGATCAAGAATATATATACTTTATAGGGTCTCAGGTCGATATTTCAAGGTGTTACAAACGGAATGACAAAGTTAGTATACCCCCATCCTGGAGGTGGAGAGTATAATTAAACAACACAATGTAAAAACAAAATTTGAATTTTTAGTTTCGATTGAAATCGAAAAATTAAAAATACAATTTTGTGTTAATTTTAAAATATATCCAATTTTCAAAAAATGTACACACACAAAGCATATTCGCATGAGCATGTATGAGTTTAAAATTAAACTTTTAATTATCTTTGCAATCATTTTGTTGACTTTTTATAAAGTTTTGCGGCAGCAACCTTTGCGGTGATGAGAGCACCACAAGAAACTCAAACACACACACACGTGTGAAAGGAAACGTACGTGTTCCCCCTCCCCACGAACATGATGGTAACCCCTCAAGGTTTATAGCTGCCGTGATTGAAGAACATGAGACATACGACAGGCGAACGTGATTGGTGATTATAAATTCCAAATTTAATGCAGTAAAGCGTTAAATTAAATTTTAAATTTGAATACATGCTGACAACATGTTTAATAAACGAGCTACACGTCACACAAGGATGTTTGCGATGGTTTATTAAAGGCGATGTAATAAGTGACTTTAATTCACACGTCTGCCTCAAAGTTCGTAAAGATATATTCCAGCGGTGTGGTTGGCAGAAATTCAGCAGTTGTTGAAACACTTCAGGTGCAATTGCCTGAAAGATCAGACTGTATGTCATGAAAGGTGATTCCGTTTGAAAGCGTAACCTTTGTACTCTGTAACTTAGTTACGTTGACGCTCTTACTGTAGAGGGAAATCTGTTATTTCCGTTTCCTCAGTGTGGGAACACCCAAAGAATTTCTTAAGAACTAACTTTTACAATCTTCAAAATCTCACACAAACTCAATGATGAAGAAAATAGGATGACGTGGCCTTTAAGGACATATGTATAATTATGGGGACTTCTGACACAACAACGACATCGTCAAGAGGAGCGTCGTTGGTAACTTTTTCTCTTCATTAACAACATACAGATAGACATATTTATTCATACATATTTAAAAATATACACAGAACCTTGAAATCTTTTAAGGTTGATTCCTTGGGAACTGTGAAAAAACCAAAGGTGAAATATTTTGTGGTAATATATTAGAATGGGGCGATTCACATCAAAATTAACTATGAGTAATTCCATGTCAAGCGATTTTTGACCTCGACAGCAGCGTTTCAAAAGTAATTTTCTCATAAATTTTTGAAAAAAAAAACTTTTTCATTTTGACCAATTAACAACGAAATAAATATATATATTTTTTAAGTTTTGTTCATTCAATCTCATGTAAATATACTATATACTATCTCGATTTTAATATAATATACTTTGTTTTGAATGCAATTTCAATTACTTTTTAAAGTAGTGTTTTTATACACTCCACGAGAGTATTATGTCTTTGTGCATTTGTTTGTAACACCCAAAAGGAAACGAGATAGACCCATTGTTAAGTATACCGATCGACTTAGAATCACTTTTTGAGTCGATTTAGCAATGTCCGTCTGTCCATCTATTCTTGTAATCACGATACAGGTCACATTTGTAGACGGTAGACATAACTAAATGAAACTTTGCACAATGAAGTTTTTCGGGACAAGGACGAACGCTATTTAATTTGAAGAAAATCGGTTCAGATTTAGATATAGCCCCCATATGAATTTCACTCCCGATTTGACTCTTTTCACTCTAGATACCACATATTACAACAGATTTTCTTTAAAATTGGCAAAACATCTTATATTTCAACTAGAAACACCTGTGGTGAAAATGTGTTAGATCGGTTCAGATTTATATATAGCTCCCATACGAATTCGCTCCGATTTGACTTTTTCCGCTCTAGAAACCACATATTGTATCATATTGTCTTCAGATTTGCAAAACATCTTATATTTAAACTAGGAATATCTATGGTGAAAATAGGTCAAATCGGTTCAGATTTAGATAAAGCCCCCATACAAATGTCGCTCTCGATTTGACTTTTTCCGCCTTAAATGCCACATATTGTACTCGATTTTCTTTAAATTTGGCACAACATATTATAATCTTACTAGAAATGGTGAAATTGGGTAAGATCGGTTCAGATTTAGATATAGCCCCCATATAAATGTCCCTCCCGATTTGACTTTTGCCGCTTTAAAAGCCACATATTGTGCTCGATTTTCCTTAAAATTGGCACAACATTTTATAGTCCAACTAAACAAAACTATGGTGAAAGTGGGTAAGATCGGTTCAGATTTAATATAGCCCAAATACAAATGTTGCTCCCAAAAGTTTAACCGATTTTGGCCAAACTATACACTTTATATTTCACCTATTTCCTTCCAGGTTTCAATATATCCTCATATAAATCAGAGTTACAAGCCGAACCATAATTATCGGCGGCGGCGGCGCTGTTCAAAATGGGTCGGCGGCGGCGGCTTTCGGCTGATTTTTCGGCTCGTTCTGTCATTCGATCACCCCTATTTATTTGACAATTTTGGGAAAATGGAAGGAATAATTTGTATTGGTTTTTAACACCTTTTCTTTTATTCAATATATATATATATATATACAGAGTGATTTTTTTGAGGTTAGGATTTTCATGCATTAGTATTTGACAGATCACGTGGGATTTCAGACATGGTGTCAAAGAGAAAGATGCTCAGTATGCTTTGACATTTCATCATGAATCGTCTTACAAACGAACAACGCTTGCAAATTATTGAATTTTATTATCAAAATGCGTGCTCTGTTAAGAAAGTTCATTGCGCGCTTCCATTTTATGGTCAGTTTAATCGACCCACTGAAGCGGCTATTCGGGCTATTGTGACTAAATTTCGCACCAAATTTACATTGTTGGACATTAAACCACCAACACGCTTACGTAGAGTGCGAACTGAAGAAAATATCGCAGCTGTATCGGCCAGTGTTAATGATGACCAACAATTTTCGATTCGTCGCCGTTCGCACCAATTGGGTCTCTGTTACTCAAAAACGTGGAAATGCCAAAATTGGACTAAGCGGATGGACCACCTAAGACGCAGCCGCGGTCAACATTTAAATGAAATTATCTTCAAAAAGTAAATGTCATGGACCAATCTAACGTTTCAAATAAAGAACCGATGAGATTTTGCAAATTTTATGCGTTTTTTTTAAAAAAAAGTTATCAAGCTCTTAAAAAATCACCCTTTATTATAGTTCAATATTCGTTGATATTAGCTAATGTTCCCATAATTTAATATTATTATCCCATACAATTATTTTTTGAAAGTGGGAGTCCATTCTCAAAATTTATAATATGGATGAATTTAATAAATATTTTTGCAATTACAGATTTTCGTGTGAGGCATATTTGACCAGACATCTTGAATATCACAATCTTTCCAATGAATGATAATACTATACCTACTTGGACACTCTAAAGAAGCACAATAGAGAAGCTGTTGTTTAATAAGGCTGTTTTTCTTTAAGCCGGGATAAGAAGCTGCGATAAAAAAAATTTTAATAAAAATTTAATTTTTTACCCAAAATAAAAAATTAATTGTCGGCAACAACAATATAAATATTTGTATCAAAACAAATTTTCAAAAAAAAAAATATTTTCTGTTGACTTTTTCGGACTTATGGTCGATAACCATAAATTGGACCTACACTGGATAATTATCCATGCTAAGTCCAATATTTTTAACATAAAATATTTGTGTTAAAATTTGTTTTTATACACACATTGGTATTGCTGTTGGTGATAATTTTAAAAGAGAAATTTTTATTTTGAGTTAAATTTTTACTTTTTATTTGTTTTTTTCTTATCACAGCTTAGTTATCCAGTCTTAAAGAAAAACAGCCTTATTGTTATTTATAGGAACATATGGCCACGCGTACTGGAATTGACTTATATAAACGCGACTTTCAAATCAAAATACAATCATTCAACTTTCTATAGACGTCATCATATGTGGGATACTAAATTCAGAGAAAGGCCAATATATTTCACAGTAGTAGGTTGTCTAAGTCGACAGTTATATTTTCTTTTGTAATTTTAAGTGGGTTGTCTATTTTGGTAGTAAGATTTGACTGAGTTAGAACTCCATCAAATCTCGGCGGCGTGGTTGAAGTCGATATGAGTCGATGAAATCGGCGGCGTGTTGAAGTCGATTTGAGCCGACGAAATCGGCGGCGGCGCGGCTCGTGCAGATCCATGCGGCGGCGGCGCCTTGTCGGCTTAAAATCGGTCGGCTTGTATCTCTGATATAAATGTCCTTTCCGATTTAACATTTTTTGCCAAACACATACATTTACAGGATACAAAAAACCTTCCCGTTTTCACTTTTTCACCGAAATGAATTGTATTCGGATAGAAAGTGGAGTGTATCATAAAGTCGGCCCCGCCCGACTTTAGCCTTTCCTTACTTGTTTTTTATTTGAATTTTATTTGTACATATATTGTTACATTCATATATAATTTGCCCCCAGCGCCATGAAGGCGTTATTGAGGCAGGCTGGCAGTATATAATACATATACAAATAAATTAGTTCAAAATAAAGATATTAAAGTATTTATAAAAATTATGGTAGGAGTGTTTCAAACTTATCATATAAGTATTTTTTGCAGGAGGACTTAAAATTTGATATTCGAGCAATGTTTCTTAATTCAATCGACAATTCATTGTACTTATTTCCCCCAATATAATCAATTCGCTGCTTTGTTTTTTCTAATCTACATCTAGGAATTCTTAAATTGGTCTGATTCCTAGTAGCAAAATTCGACTGGTTTTGTAGAAATGATATGGCATGGTGACCGATGTTGTGAATACATTTATAAACAAATAATAGTACTTGGTATTCATGCAATCCATAAATTGGCTGTACAGTTTTACTCTGATCCATATACAATGAAATTGTTGAATAAGTTACTGGCAAATTATATACAACTTTCAAGGCCTTGTTTTGCATACATTGCAAGGATCTGAAGGAAGTATTGTTCTTGTTGTAAGCATAGGCACTTGCCAAGTAACTTAAATGAGACTATATTAAAGCTTGAAATATCATCAACTTGGAATTGAGACTAAACTTGTTCCTCAACTTATACAAAATACCTACAGCAGGAGCAATTTTCTTCTTTAAATCATCCATATGCATGTTCCAAGATAAATTACTCTGCAATGTTACTCCAACAATGGTACTGCATAGCATGTGCCTCATACACAAGTCTTCCATCAACATAAACATTAAAGTTATTGTTAAGACTGGCAGAATGTGGTCTTCCCAGGACTGATCAGTAACCGATTCGACCGTGCATATTCAAATGCCAAAGCTGCATCCCTTTCAACTCTAGTTTTCAGTTCCAAATCATATTTGTTAGGGTAAAATAGGCAAACATCATCAGCAAACATAATAAGATGACCATCTAGTTCCAAATTCCTCAGATCATTTAGATACATCGAAAACAATAATGGGCCCGCTTCCCTGTGGTACTCCATAATCCACTGTACCCATACAACTTTTCGAATCTTTAATATGAACATATTGCTTCCTGTTAGAAAAATAATTTTCAAACAAACATAACTCCTTTCCCTGAATACCGTAATACCTTAACTTCTGCAGCAATATTTTATGATCAACCAGATCAAAAGCTTTAGTGAAATCAAAAAATATTCCGCAAACTCCATTAAAACCCTCATCTAGTCCATTACAAACAAACTTCACAACATTCAATATAGCGTCCTGAGTACCACAACCTCTTCTGAAGCCAAATTGATAATCATACAATAGCCGATTCTCCTCCATATAGAACAATAATCTATCATAAGGCAGCTTTTCAAAAATCTTATCTATGGTAGACAACACTGCTATCGGTCGATATTTATCCAACGACGTTACATTGACTCCCTTTGGTATTGGAACTACTCTGTGAACCTTCAATATATCCGGAAACACTGATGTATAAATAATCTTGTTAAATATATCTACCAAAATTGGTGCAATAACATCCCCACATTCCCTTGTAAATTTAGCAGAAATATTGTCAAAGCCTGGACTTTTATTCACCTTAATATTCGATAGTACTTGGATTATATCTTTAATATTAATAACAATATCAATAGAGAAGCAGTGACTCGCTTGAACAAGAGTATGTAGATCATTGAAAGTGTCACCAGGATATGATTCAATTTGCTGTTTAAGATCTCTGACAGAAGAAATAATTATTAAAACAATTCGCCTTGATCATATCATCTGATATCCTCATTCCCTGGAAGTCATTCAAATCAGTATAATTACTTTTCGATCTACCAAGAGTATTGTTAATAAACCGCCAATTACACTAGTTTACACCGGAAATGTACATTTGATGAGAGGTGACTTTTCTAATGTATTTCCATCTGCTGAATTCAAAAATCAAGGTAATTTTTTTTTTTATGGAACAGTTTTTGAGATATCCTTATATTTTTATTTTTTCGTCCTTTTTTCACTTGACAAATCATATCTCGAGCTAGAAATGTCTGATTATATCGTTCTTGGTACTTAAATGCAAGGTATTGAGTAGACGAACAAACATGTATAATTGGATCTTTTATAATTTAAGTGGTTCAAAATATATCGATGAAAATAGGGCAAATTTTCAAAAAAATCATATTTTAGAGTGATCCTGTGCCGGCGGAAAAGTACATACCGTTGAAAAAACGTCTGGTTTCTCTTCATGTTCGTAAAGATGATACTTTAACGTAAGAACTAAGACCAACCACAAGAAAATCGACCGAAAAATGACAAAGTTATAAGCAATTGAGTGAATAAATCCAAATCCCATATTTTCCGAATATTTTTTTTTTTTTCGACATTTGACATTTTTGTGTGTTAGAAATAGTTGTGGCTCTTGCTTTGTCTTCGGTTGCTTTTGGGGTCCGTTTCTCTAGTGAGAAACCATACATAGTCTCCCAACAATGCTTCATCCCAAAATCCTTGATAGCGCCGCTCAATGGTCTTAATTTGTTGGTGAAATCTCTCGCCGTGTTCGTCACTCACGTTACCAAGATTGTCCGGAAAGAATTTCAAATGCGAATGCAAGAAATGGATTTTTAGAGACATATTTTCACCTGTAAGAAATAAATAAAATGGTAAAAACAATACAATAGAAAACAACCAGGAAGGAAATTAACTAATGGCATTCCGTACCCATATTCTTGTAGTTCTTCAGGAAATCGGTAATAATTCCCTCGTAGTTAGGGCTTTTGGTAACAACCAGCTGAAATGAATTCCAGGCCTCGTTTTCTGTGCTTTTTACCAATTTCTTTATGTGTGGACCATCGAAGACGCCTTCCTTGATTTTTGCTAAAGAAAGGTTTGGGAAAAGGATTTTCAGATAGGAAAATGCTTGGCCTTCCGGACAATCTTGGTGACGTGAGTGATGAACACGGCGAGAGATTTCACCAACAAATTAAGACCATTGAGCGGCGCTATCAAGGATTTTGGGATGAAGCATTGTTGGGAGACTATGTATGGTTTCTCACTAGAGAAACGGATCCCAAAAGCAACCGAAGACAAAGCAAGAGCCACAACTATTTCTAACACACAAAAATGTCAAATGTCGAAAAAAATAAAATATTCGGAAAATATGGGATTTGGATTTATTCACTCAATTGCTTATAACTTTGTCATTTTTCGGTCGATTTTCTTGTGGTTGGTCTTAGTTCTTACGTTAAAGTATCATCTTTACGAACATGAAGAGAAACTAGACGTTTTTTCAACGGTATGTACTTTTCCGCCGGCACAGGATCACTCTAAAATATGATTTTTTTGAAAATTTGCCCTATTTTCATCGATATATTTTGAACCACTTAACTTATAAAAGATCCAATTATACATGTTTGTTCGTCTATTCAATACCTTGCATTTAAGTACCAAGAACGATATAATCAGACATTTCTAGCTCGAGATATGATTTGTCAAGTGAAAAAAGGACGAAAAAATAAAAATATAAGGATATCTCAAAAACTGTTCCATAAAAACATAAATTAACTTGATTTTTGAATTCAGCAGATGGAAATACATTAGAAAAGTCACCTCTCATCAAATGTACATGAAAAAAATTTTATTTTGTAAAGTAGTGTTATTAGATGTTTTTAGTGACTGTGTGAGTTTGGAAGTGGAATGATATTTTTTTCATTACTTCATAAACACGAGGTATAAAAAGAATGAAAAATCCAAAAAATAGATAATGGAAAAATGTATTCAAACCACACTACGAAAAAATGGAAAAATAATTTTGTTATTACCTACTTTTTTATACCCCCACTTATTATATGTGATTTGGGACAAAAAAAGAGTAACGCATTGAAGGAGTGACTTATGACCCTAAGTATGTTTGGACCAACACATTTTAAGATGTTTGAGCCACGTCCGTTCGTCTGTCTGGCTGGCTGCTGTACACGATAACTATCGAAAGGTGTTAAGGAATCAATTCAATCTTTGTACATGGTAATATTTTTCCAAAACTTAGTTTAAGTTCGAAGATGAGCGAAATTGCCACTCCCCTTTTGCTACCTCCCACACAAATGACCCATATTTCTATGTTCAATTAAAACCAATATAACTTACACACGGATATTCAAAATCAGCTATATTTTGGTATTTGATAAATTTTTCATAATAACTTTAAGTGTGCAAAATATGGCGGGTTTTGCCACGCCCCTTCTGCTACCTCCCACACATATCACCCCAATATACCTAAAACAAGTAAGGAAAGGCTAAAGTCGGGCGGGGCCGACTATATGATACACTCCACTTTCTTTCCGAATATAATTAAATTCGGTAAAAAAGTGAAAACGGGAAGTAATTTTGGGGCGGAAAAAGTCTATTCGGGAGCGAAATTTGTATGGGAGCTATATATAAATCTGAACCGATCTGGCCCATTTTTACTACAGCTGTTTCTAGTCGAAATATAAGATGTTTTGCCAAATCTGAAGACAATCTGATACAATTTGTGGTTTCTAGAGCGGAAAAAATCAAATCGGGAGCGAAATTTGTATGGGAGCTGTATATAAATCTGAACCGATCGAACACATTTTTATCACAGGTGTTTCTAGTCGAAATATAAATATTTAAATATAAGATGTTTTGCCAATTTTGAAGAAAATCTGTTGTAATATGTGGTATCTAGAGTGAAAAGAGTCAAATCGGGAGTAAAATTCGTATATCTAAATCTGAACCGATTTTCTTCAAATTAAATAGCGTTCCTCCTTGTCCCGAAAAACTTCGTTGTGCAAAGTTTCATTTGGTTCTGGCTACAATTGCGACCTGAATCGTGATTACAAGAATAGATGGACAGACAGACGGACAGACAGACGTACATTGCTAAATCGATTCAAAAAGTGATTCTAAGTCGATCGGTATAATTAACAATGAGTCTACCTCCCTTCCTTTTGGATGTTACAAACAAATGCACAAAGACATAATACTCTCGTGGAGTGTATAATTAAAGCTGTTATAACTCTGAAATCTGACCTTTGACAATGCTTTTATGGATGTTTGATACACTTGAAATATGGGAGATATTGATACATCCCTTCTAGTACCTCCCACCCAAAGTGATATAAGCCGTGTTTAAAATAAATTCGATACTACCATACAGCTAGTCAAAATTAGTTGCAATTTGATATTTGAAAAGGTTTTTATAATCGCATTAAACCTAAAAAATATTTATGCTTTAGCCACGCCCCTTCTAGTACCTCCCACACAATTGTCTCTACCCTAGGTATAATTAAATTCTTCATAACACCCCTATAGCAGTGTCTGAAATCCATTATGACTTCATATTTGATCATGTTTTTACAATTATTTACGAATGTGGTAAGTAAAATTTTACTCCTTCCTTACACATGTCCTCTGAGAGTGAGGATGGGTCACGAAAATAAATTGTAGCGGTCACCCCCCAGAAATGAAGAATGGATTGTTTAATGATGATCTTCGTCACTGGGCCAAGCTATCTGTGAGCTAAATGCTCCTGAAAACAAACAATAAAAATCATGTTTTTCCCATGTAATTTTTTATGTGGCATTTTTGCCCAATCTTTTTCTGAATTAATAGACCCTTGGAAGCACTTTAAGTAAAAACTCTTATTCTTGTTTTAGAATAACTCATTGGTAGTATTATTGGACGTTTATATTGATTTTATGTGGGTTTTCAAGTTGACAGCTAAAAAATCATATTTCTTGGAAATATTTGTTAAGAGGTGTTATAAAAAATAAATAGAAGGAGTCATTGCCTTTCAAATGATGCCTAAATGATGAATATCGAACGAAAAACTATGTCACTGATTCCATGATAGATTTTCAGCGTCAACATTTTCAAATTCTTCTTTTTACAAAAATGAGCGCTGTGGCGTCAATTTCCTTCCGATATTCATCAATTATGCATCATTCGAAAGGTATTGACTGCCGCTATTTATTTTCTATAAAATACTATCACCCATTACGAAAAAAATTCAATTATCACTATGAAAAAAAACACAACAAATTACTATAAAGGTCCAATAATTCGACCAATATGGTACTCTAAGACAAGAATCAAAATTTATATTTAAAGTGGTTTCAGGGGTCTATTATTTCAGAAAAAATGTTTAATCTAGGAACGAAATATTTTGCAAATCATCATTAAACACTCCAAACTTTATTTTCGTGGGGTTACTGGAAATTGTTTTTCCATTTGTATGGACCGCGACCCAGCCTAGTATAATAAGTCGGTGTAACCGACTGAAACTTACTTACTTGTTTCTTAAATATTTCATTGTTTTTTATACCTTTTGTTTATGAAATAATAAAAGAATTATCATTCTGATGATTTTTCACTGAAATTCTGGTTGATTTTGAAATATATATATATAGGGTCCGCCAAATAACTTTTTTTTTGAAAATGCTATAAAAAACTACTGAATATTTTCTTAAATTTTTTTTTATTTGAAAGTACAATCCTTCCGGTTAATAATGGAAAATAATTTCATTCAAATGGCTGCTGAGGGCACCCCACAAATAATAGTCCAACGGTTGAAAAGTTGAAAAAAAAAAAACGTTAGATGGCGGGCCCCATGTATAAAAATTTTCGTAAAAGTAGAACGCAGAGACCAAAGGGGACTACTTTAAAATTTCAAAAAATTAATTAATGTAATCATCTCAAAAATAAATATAAAAATGTAAAACCTTAAAAAATATTACCCTGCTATGACATAAAACTTCAACATTTTAAAAGCAATTGAAATTATTTTAAAAACAAGGTATATCACTTTAAAATCGAAGAAGAATTTCAGGATTTATAGGCGATTGAATGGACACCCCTTTTTAAAAAAGTCGTATTTTTTATACCCTCATTAGAGATGGGCGCGTGAGTGATTACGTTACGGCTCACGTTCACGCATGCGCACGAAGGAAAAAATTGAATCACGCACGAAGATTTTTTTGTTGCTCACGTGAGTAAAATAAATTTTACTCACGATCACGAGTGATTCACGCATTAATCACGAAACAATTTCAACAAAGAAAATAATATTTCTTTTCTAAATCGAAATGAGCATCGCCACGTAATTCCGAAAATTTATTATTTTAATCAGTCTAATTTTGCGATGTTTGTCGTATTTTTAAAATTATTTTACATCATATAGTTTAACGCAAAATAAGTTAAATATCGGATACAGACATAAAATCCAAGTGATTTTTTAATTTAACTAACACTAGTGTTGGCGCAGGGAATGCTTACTTAAATAATAGAAAAATTAGACGAAGCACTTTGTTTTAGAAATAAGTTTATGTAAGGTGATTTTTTAGCTATTATCTTTTTGACAACACTGGTTTAAACAGCTGACAATGTTTGTGAAAATCACATAACTATGGTTTGACAGCTGATAATGTAAAACTGTGTTGACATTTCTGTTCGGTAAGGTTTGCCAGAATATCGCTTCCAAATTGTGGAAATTTACTTTGAATAAAATAAATTTGTTCGCAAAGTTCATAGAGCACTTCGTCCATTTTACGGTCAACATATTGATCGTTTTCTCACTAATTTTACTCTTCTCGACACGACAAAGAAATATGCTTAGCGAAGAGTATATTGCTGCTGTAGCGCAAAGTATTGAATAAGACGTCGAAATAAGGAAGGATCTGTCGGTAGGGGGAATGGCGAGCGCTATCGAGCCATACTGAGTGAATTTGTATTTTCACAAATTAATCGGCTTAACGTCAACGACATTTGGTTTCAACAAGACAATTTGCCATATATCGCACTTAATAATCAATTTATTGGATAATTTGAAAATTTGGTGACAACTTTATTTCCAGAAGTGGTCCTGCTCAGTGGCCGTGAATGGATCGGACATTTGTGGTAAATCATATTTAAAAACAAGTAAGACAGGCTAAAGTCGGGCGGGACCGACTGTATGATACACTCCACTTTCTATCCGAATACAATTTAATTCGGTGAAAAAGTGAAAACGGAAAGGAATTTTGTATCCTGTAAATGTATGTGTTTGACAAAAAATGTTAAATCGGAAAGGATATTTGTATGGGGGTATATTGAAATCTGGAAGAAATAGGTAAAATAAAATATGTATATTTATATAATAAATATAATATTTGGGTGCAACATTTGTATTTGGGCTATATCTAAATCTGAACCGATCTTACCCACTTTCACAATAGTTTTTTTTTGCATTATAAGCTTTGTGCCAAATTTAAAGATAATCGAGTACAAAATGGGGTTTCTAGAGCGGAAAATGTCAAATCGGGAACGACATTTGTATGGGGGCTATATCTAAATCTGAACCGATTTGCCTCAAATTAAATAGCGTTCGTCCTTGAGACACAAAACTTATTTGTGCCAATTTTTGTTAAGATCGGACTATAATTGCGACCTGTAATTTGATTACAACAATAGATGGACAGACGGACATTGCTAAATCGACTCAGAAAGTGATTCTAAGTCGATCGGTATGCTTAACAAAGGGTCTATGGGTCTCGCTTCCTTTTGGGTGTTACAAACAAATGCACAAAGACATAATACTCTCGTAGAGTGTATACATTTCCCAGTTCATTTTTTGTATAACCTTTTTGTTTTCATTGTGCGGTGCGACCCACTTTAATGTACGTATATATAAAAAATTGTGTTATTCTGTATATCTGCGTATATATTTATGTTGACATTAATGTATGTGTTGAGAAGGAGTCTGTGGCACAAACACAAAGGTTATGACATCGATTCTTTCATTGTTCATCCTTTTTAAAGTACAATCAGATTACGACACGTTGTGGGGGAAGCATCATATGTCACAGATGTACAAAAAGTGAGAAAGGTATTTTTTTTGGGAAATAACCTTCAAAAAAGGTTGGAGTTCATGTGTATGTGTTGTTATGGACATTTAAGAGGAATATGCGAAATAATAACCTTAATTTAAAAATAAATAAAGAAATGATAACATATTTTTTGAAATAGGAAGATGTGGCAACTTATTTGAAATATATTTTATAGATAAGCACTTATACTACACCATTTCCAAGTGCAATTCCGAAAAGCCCAATTGTAATTCAGAAAACATAAATTGAATTTAAGAAATTCCATTTGAAATTCAGAACTCATCAGTTGAAATTCAGAAATTCCATTTGAAATTCAAAACTCATCGATTGATTTTCAGAAATTCCATTTCATATTCAGAACTCATCAGTTGAAATTCAGAAATTCCATTTGAAATTCAGAAAATGTCATTTGAAACCCAGATCACATCAATTGCAATTAAGAACTTTTCATTTGAAATTACAAGTAAATTTGAGACGTCTCAAATTCTGAATTACATTTGATAACTTCAGAATTCCAAATGTAAAGTTCTGAATTTTAATTGATGATTTCTAAATTTCAAATGAAAATTTCTGAAAATCATACGAAGTGTTCCGAATTTGAAATGAAATTTCTGAAAATCAATTGACGAGTTCTGAATTTAAAATTGAATTTCTGAAGATCAATTGACAAGTTCTGAATTTGAAATGGAATTTCTGAATATGAAATAGAATTTCTGAAAATCAATTGATGTGTTCTTAATTTCAAACTGAATTCCTGAATATCAATTGATCTATTCTGAACTACATTTGGAAATGGTGTAATCATATTCTATGAAGAGTTAATATTAGTAAATCCGGTTGTGAGATTATCGAAGAACTGATAAAGTTAGGCACCAAATAGTGGGTTTTTTGAGATTCGGCTCAGTCGAATTCAACGACCTTTTAACTAGTTTGAGTTTAAATGGATATAGATATCAACATTTCATTAGTGTAAACACGAATAGAAATGTTGTCTGTCCCATTTCTTCCATATCCGTTTCCCCCTTTTTATCGTCCTCTTCCTTAACTTTAGTACGAAATGAGAGACGTCTTCCTGATACAAGTAAATAAACCAGAATATTGCATGAGTGACATGATTTTCCTAAAACAAAGCTCATGTTTATCCGGCCCTAATTAAAGCACATCCTGTACTTTCGTTTGGTCTGCAATTAAAATCCTTGTTAGTGTTGGTACCTGTATCTGTGTTTAGCTGTATGTAGCTTTCATTGACTAGGACGTTTGAACCCATAAACTCCTTAAGTGGCTGTGATTATGTGCGTGAGCATGCACACGATGAGCAAAGACATGCAAAGTATCCTGTGACACGTGAATCCTTCGATTACAATCTTGTTGTACAAGCATTAGCCACTTGATTGATATTTGAAGCTGTCTCTGTGACATGGACAACGTTGCTTGCTGTTGTCGTAATAGAGACAGCAACAAGGACATGAAGTTGTTGCAAATATCATTATCAAAGATTGTATAAATATTTATGTATGGACTCAGGCTGGCTTTTACCTTGATTAATGTATAAAGCGTTTAAAGGATTAGCAGGGAGAGTTAATTGTTTTCATAATGCATAGAGTTCATAGAAGAATTTCTGAAAATATTGAATATTAGTCATTCAATGTCAAACAGGAAAAAAAATCTGAAACTAAAATATTCTTCTTTAAAAATTATTTTGTGAAGTTTGTGTGTATATTCCTCTGACAACGTAGCAGCGCAATTAAACTGGATTTTTCGAAATTTGTACTTTAAGGGGCGAGCGGGACAAAAAAGGATAAAAATGGTACCAACTGAAGTATTACAATTAGAATCTTGAAACTTGATATGTAAATTCCTCTCATCACGTAGAAGCGCAATATAAATGCATTTTTGTACCTTTAAGGGTGAGCGGTACAAAAAGGGATAAAATAGGTACCAACTAAATTATAGCAGCTAGAATCGTGAAATTTGATACGCAAATTCTTCTGACGCAGTAAAATTTGATTTTTCGAAATTTTTACTTTTAAGGGGTGAGTGGGACAGAAAGAGATAAAAATGGTACCAATTTAAGCAATAGTAGTGAAATTTGGTGTGTAAATTCCTCTGACAACGTAGAACCGCAATCTAAATTGAAAATTTGTACTTTTAAGGGTGAGCGGCACAAAAAGGGATAAAA
>CANDYM010000177.1:0-28954 GCA_947397865.1 Polietes domitor
TGACGTCTATAGATTTCCAAAATTTTCATCAGACAATCAGCCAAAATTCATTCAATCGCTTGTTCTCCACATCCAATTCTGCACATTCTCTGAATCGATTTTTCGTTTCTGTGCATTCTCTAAAGAAAATATTTATTTTCTCGAAAAAGGGTCAAATTGACCCATAAAGAGATGAGCTATAGGGTAAGGACCTTCCACAAAAATGATCCTCATGAAATTCCACAATATAGTTCTGACTTATTATAATGCACCCTTCGACAAAAAATGAAAACTTTGACCCACTGTAACTCAGACCATAAGTTTATTTGTTCTCAAAAACCTGGATTTGTTTTATGATCTTAAAAGATGAATAATGATGCGAAGATCCATTATATCCTTTTTCTTTTTGCAACAACGTGCCAATAAATCAATTTTCATAAATTGCAAATGGCCCGAAAACTGTCGGAAAAGTAGGCCGATTTTCTTTTCGATTACGAAATTTTCCGATATTTCGGACAAATGATCAGAAAACGGTGAGGAAAAGTCGAATGACGTTTGAATAGATTTTTTTCTGAATTTGATCCAACAAATATCAGAAAACGGCGGGGAAAGACGTTCCTTTTTCAGCTTTTTGACTTTAAGCCAAATCCCTCAAAATTTCCATAGATTTTTGTTCAGTATTCCTTCAGAAATCTGTATAATCTTCCGAATTTCCCAAGACAAATTTGGCAATGACAGCCAGGATGAGACTTATAATTCTTGCACGTTTCAGTCTGTCTTTAAATTTTTAAACAATTTAATAAGGAGTCCAAACAACCGGAATGGTTGAGGGACACTCATGCCCAGTGGAAAACACCTAGGCCTGCAAGTCGGCCTGTTGTGCGCTATATCTAAAAAACCGAAGGCGGAATTAAAGTGAGCTATTTTCTCAATTTCGGAATAGGAATTCTGTATCGATCATGAATTTCCTTAATGTTAACCATCGTGTGTCCTAAGATGCTCCAGGTCAGATAATATCGACCCCGGAAGGTGTCAGACTATCAGCCTCGAAATGGCCGGAGAATGACAAAGGAAGTGTTCCAGCGCTCGATCGCAAGAACGATCGCCTCATCGCCTCCCTTAGAGGTAAAGGAACATCAGCAGTCATTTGGTTTCACTCTCATTGGGCCCGCCCGTATCGTTGAAGAGTCCCAGGTTATCCTGCATTTGTCCATTTTCCCATATCCATCTGTATCTCTACCAAGAACTTCTGCATGGAATCTTTCTATTACAGTTCGTCTAAACAAATCTTTCTGGGTTTTTGCCGCTTATATACTCCTGTCATTTACCAAATTAAATTTGGCTTTATTTTAATTTGTAAATTCGTGAAATATTCATTTAAATTGAACTTTGGCCTGAAAAAGTAGTTTGACACTAATATGTTTAACACTTTTGTCTGTATTCAATTGGAATGTATTATATCCAATTTCTTTTTTATATATTTCGAGTTTCGACCCATTTTTATCCTAATTTATTTCGTTGTAAGAAATATAGTTTCTACTCATTACTGCCCATTGTGTTTTGCACATTACAACTCTGAAAAATCAATTTGAACCATCTTTGACTCCATATATTTCGATACCCTCATATTGATGTACCCTCATGAGGTGTGCAACCAAGTTTCTAGAAAAGGTTTCGTTTCTAGAAAACGGTCTGCCTAAGGAAAGTATTTGGTATGACAACAGTCTGCCGAGACTAATGACGGCATTGGCGTAGCAGGGATATATTTCTGGGGGAGGCTATATATCTAAAGATCGCACATATTTAGTTTTGAATTCGAAGACTGCAATAACTTATGGATTTGTTGATAATTTATGGATAAATAGCTATTATTTGTTATTAGTTTTAACCATCTTCGTTTTTGGATAGTATTTATTTGATTTTCTTCTGGTGGATAAGTCTAATATAGTAATTTGGAAACCTCCTATTAGATAACACTCATATACGGTCAAAGGAAAGTGATTGGCGTTGTGCACTATTTTAGCATGGTCAGAGGAATTTACATACTAAATTTCACGATTCCAGCTGTAGTACTAAAGTTGGTACCATATGTATCCCTTTTTGTCCCGCTCGCCCTTAAAAGCACAAATTTCGGAAAATCCATTTATGTTGCAAGTCTACGTTGTCAGAATTTACACCAAATTTCACGACTATAGCTGCAATACTTTAGTTGGTACCATTTTTATCCCTTTTTGTCCCGCGCACCCCTTAAAGGTGCAGATTTCGAAAAATCCAATTTTATTGCGCTTCTACATGGTCAGAAGAATTTACATATCAAATTTCACGACTCTAGCGGCAATAACTTAGTTGGTGCCGTTTTTATCCCTTTTTGTGCCGTTCACCATTTAAAGTACAAAAATGCATTTATATTGCGCTTGTATATGTTGAGAGAAATTTACATACCAAATTTCACGATTCTAGCTATAATGATTCATTAGGTACCATTTTTATCCCTTTTTTTCCCGCTCAGCCCTTATAATAAATACCATTTTGATTGCGCTTCTATATGGTCAGAGGAATTTACATACTGAATTTCACGTTTAGTCACGACGAAGATTCGATGTTTATCTCTTTGGTCCCATTTTACCCCGAAAGTAACGAAAGTACGAATTTCGTAAAACCCTTTCGTAGTCGACGTCTACGTCATATTTCAGCCGATTAGTCAGTCAGTCAGTAACGCAACTCTTTTATATATATAATATATGTAGATGATATATCATTATATACAAATATATATAAAATATTCAAAGGAATCTATAAAATCTGAAATTTAAAGTTTTACTCAATTTCTTTGTAGTTTGACGAAATTGTTCAATTTTTTTTGCACAATTTCATAAAGATACAATTATTCATTTGTCTTCACCCAATGAAAAAAGATTTAATTTTACAACTTGCAAGTTGTGATTGCAAAATAAATAAACACAAAAGAGGCCTTTTATTTACATAAAATTCGGCACGTTTGTTCTCCTCATTGTCAATGTTGGCAATTTACAGTGTTTCTAGAAATAAACACACTACTTTAAGTTTAATTATTTTCCGCATCGAAAAGCTCTTGACGACTGCTTTTAAACGACATTGTAAATTGTCCATGACCTGGTGGAGCAAGGATGTTCAAAATGTGAAAATATATTTTATCCTTGAATATCCTTAGATAATGCCATTTTGTTTTTTTTTTTCAATTTTGTCAAAAAATAGCCCACAAATTTCTATGAAATCTGTTAAAATTTCATGATGTGATCATGGGCTAGGAAATTCCAAAAAATCACAATTAGCAATCAGTACCTTTCTAGCGAGCCCTTTCTAACACAAATCGGACCAAAAATGTGTTAGAATTCTAAAAATTTAGAAAATCGGTGCGCAGAGCTCCGTGACATCTCTAAATATTTTACAATACAGATTTAGATTTTCTTTTCTGTAACATTTTCAATTATAATCGGCTATAAAAGAAGTACTGATTATTTTTCAAATATCTGGTTAGTTTATTGGAAAGGGGCTGAACTTTGTCATTTAATAATGGAACACAATATCATTCATATGACTATCACGATCGGTTCGGTAGTACCTTATCCGATCAAGCCAATTTTTAGTATAGTACAGACTAAAATCCACACCAAACAGTGCTTCGTTGAGGATGCATTAGCTTCTCAATAGTCACTTGTGAGTTCTCCGAACCCCATATTTTGCTTATTGACGTAGCCACCGAGATGAAAACAAGTAAAAACGGTGTTAAGTTCGGCCGGGTCGAACTTTATATACCCTCCACCATGGATTGCATTCCACAGAGGTTGTCGGTTTTCGTAGAAGTGCAGTAATATTACAGGAAAATATAATTTTTTTAATAAAGTCAAACCAAAACAAATACAAATATCGAAAAATTAATTTTATAAATAAATATAATATTCTTATATATATATTTTCAAAGCCATAAATATTGGTAGATAGTGGGTGCTACAGTTGGTTGTATTTCCATTCTATTTGAATTCCAAAAGTACAAATTTTGAAAATCCACTATCAGACGTACATAGTGCAAAATAACCTAACTTCATGATTCAACCAATTTTTGCCGTAAAAGAAAAAGTACGAATTTGGAAAAAACTTTTTATTTTGCGTGTCTATGCAGTCAGAG
This sequence comes from Polietes domitor, assembly GCA_947397865.1. NCBI lineage: Eukaryota > Metazoa > Arthropoda > Insecta > Diptera > Muscidae > Polietes > Polietes domitor. The sequence goes on from CANDYM010000177.1 coordinate 4,145, forward strand.
GAATGTATACACCGAATTCCATGATTCCAGTTGCGCCCATTTGGTTGGTACCATTTTTACCCCCTTGACGTTTCTACGCAATTAGAATTTTATCATTCTAGCTGTGGTCGTTTAGTTGGTACTATTTTTATCCCTCTGTACCATTGTATCCCTTGAAAGTACTAATTTCGAAAAATTCGTCTATTTTCCGTGTCTACGCAGTCAGAGGAATGTATACTCCGAATTTCATGACTCTAGCTGCGGTCATTTGATTGGTACTATTTTTATCCCCTTTTTTCATTTCCGTGTCTACACACTCAGAGGAATGTATACTCCGTTGGACGCGTAAATGCTCATACTTTATTAACCTGCCTACTTTTGCCGCCGTTTTTGCATGATTTTTAGATGTTATATAAAATCGCTCTAGCTAAGCGAAACGTGCAAAAAATATACGTGCATCGGCATTTTGAAAGTTTCCTATGTGAAAAGAATGAACAAAAGGGGAGAACTTGAACTTTCTAAAATGGCGAGCGCTACAGATCAACGATAACCAATTTCTTTTGGTCAAAATTTAATGATATGGGTGTGGACTAAATGCAGTTCCTGATGTACTCCGTTGCAGCCAAAGCCACAGTGGACTTTCGGCATGAACGATTAAAGGGTATGATTATCTCCCGCCAAGATGACGGGGAATGACCACCAAAACGGCACAATTTAACTCCACTAAACTCTTACTCCTGAGATATTCTTAAGTCGCAGATCTCTGCCAATAAGCAACAATCGTCCGATGCCCTCGAAGTCTTCTTTTTTGCCTCAAAAGTGTAATTTGTTATCATACTTTTGCCCGCGTAGCTATCAATTTATTGCGAAACAATTCCCAATATTTGTTGCTTATTCTGTTATCTGCTCTGCTCGTTGATATATTTCGTTAGCGGATTGGTTGACCATATCTCGACTGTGCTCCAGATAATCGAACTCCTTCGCAAAATCCAAAAGAAAATGTTTTCAACTTTAATTTGCCAATAACATTTTTAAAGCGATTTTCGTAGTTATGAATGTCCATATAGTATAGAATAGAGCAACATATTAGGAGTTCGGAAAATTTGGGTTTCCGGGTTAAAAAAAGATTACGAATTTTTTTCACATATAAAGTTTTAAAAATTTTGTTAATTAAATTCGAAATTTGTGCCTCGATCAATCTCTTTCACAAAAAATTGACGACATTACTTGTCTGCAAACTGTCCACATAGAGAATATTCGATTTGATTTTCCGCAAACTGATGTTGATTTTAAATAAATACTGCAACAGTAAGCATCGTCTCATGTATCACGTTGAAAGCTTCCTACCGATACCTCCTCCAGTAGATCGTTCACTCCCAATCCTTTTATAGGTTTATATATTAAGCTCTGTCCTTACATGACCACATATTAAAATGAACAGTAATCTATCGCAAGCGACATTTTTCAAACTTTCAATTAATTAATTAAATAAGTCGTTAGAAAACATCATATCGATCTGTACTTAAAAATAAATTGGAGGCTACTAAAAGTCACCCAAAAATTCCAAAAAAACAATAAAAACTGGTCGTCACCCAAAAATTGGCCTTTTTCCATAATTGTAGGCAATATTCAAATAATCCAAATATTTTCATATAAAAAATGCTCAAATTTTTTCCGATTTTTTATTTTTAATTTGAGTTCACAGCATATTGGTTCAGCTGCATATTAGGCTGGGTCGCGGTTCATACAAATGGGAAAACCATTTCCAGTCACCTCACGAAAATAAAGTTTGGATTGTTTAAGGATAATTTGCGAAATATTTCGTTCCTACAACAAACCTTCTGTGAGCTAAAAGCTCCTGAAAATAACCCTAAAAATCATGTTTTCCCCGTGAATTTTTTTATGTTGCATTTTTGTTCAATTGTTTTTTTGAATTTAAATAATATTTCGATTCTTTTCTTAGAGTAACATATTAGACAAATTATTGGACATTTATACTAATTTTTGTGTGCTTTTTTTAATAGTGACAACTGAAAGCTTTTTCGTATTTGGTGTTAGAATTTTATAAGAAAATTGACGCCGCAGCTCTCATTTTTGTAAAACGAGTTTGAAAATTTTGGCTCTGAAATCATTTCACAAAAAATGGAGCAAGCAACGTCATTTAGGCATCATTCAAAAGGTATTGATTCGTTTTTTCATAACACCTTCTACAAAATGGTTCAAAGAACGAGTTTTTGCTGTCACTTTGAAAACCCACAAAAATCAATCTAAACGTCCTGTAATACGATCAATGAGTTATTCTTTGGTGCAGCCTAACATTTTGAATGATAATAAAAATCTTGTAATCGGATTGAAAGTGAAGGGTATCATATAGACGGTTCTGTGCAACTTTAGACTTTCCTTACTACACAATTTCCAAGTGTAATTCAGAAAAGATCAATTGTAATTCAGAATTTCCATCTGAAATTCAGAACACATCAGTTGATATTCAGAAATTCCTTTTGAAATTCAGAACTCATCACTTGATATTCAGAAATTTCATTTGAAATTCAGAACTCGTCAATTGATATTCAGAAATTCCTTTTGAAATTCAGAATTCATAAATTGAAAATCAGAACTTGTTATTTGAAATTCAGAACTCATCAAATGAATTTCAGAATATTTCATATGAAATTCAGAACTTTTCATTTGTAATTCAGAAGTTATCAATTCAGAAATTATATTCTACCTATGTAAAACTTTTTAATAGATATTTATATACAAAGTAAATTATTTATTAATTACGGCTGTATATATTCTTAGCTTTATAGATCTTCGGAATTAAATCATTTAAATCTCTTAATACAAAGAGTAGAATGGTAACAGACAAAGATCGTAAAACTACAGGAGGAGAAATCTCACTATTTGTATGCTAACTTCCAGAAATGCGACAGTAACATTTGCTTCTGCTAAGAAAACAAAATATTTTACAATATCTAACAATAAAAGATACGTATTATTTTCGTTTTCGTGTATATTTTTGAATGTACTCATTGATTTCTTCATTTTCATATTTTGATTTAACGTGTAAACATGGCTGCAAAATTTGCATTCTCTGTCATCTCTCAACGTTGCGTCGGTAATAACAGCAAAGAGCGAGATTACTTATTTTGAATATAGAAAGTCTTTGGTAACACTCCACTTACCTTGCAAAGTTGGTTAACTCGGCCAAGTTAAAGTTTGAAATGAAAATTAATTACCGATTACAGAAAAATGCTCTTTTTGTTGTTTTTAATTTCACGTCTAATGACGGTCAAAAAGTGATTAGCTAAAGGGTGATTTTTTAAGAGCTTGATAACTTTTTTTTTTAAAAAAACGCATAAAATTTGCAAAATCTCATCGGTTCTTTATTTGAAACGTTAGATTGGTCCATGACATTTACTTTTTGAAGATAATTTCATTTAAATGTTGACCGCGGCTGCGTCTTAGGTGGTCCATCCGCTTAGTCCAATTTTGGCATTTCCACGTTTTTGAGTAACAGAGACCCAATTGGTGCGAACGGCGACGAATCGAAAATTGGTGGTCATCATTAACACTGGCCGATACAGCTGCGATATTTTCTTCAGTTCGCACTCTACGTAAGCGTGTTGGTGGTTTAATGTCCAACAATGTAAATTTGGTGCGAAATTTAGTCACAATAGCCCGAATAGCCGCTTCAGTGGGTCGATTAAACTGACCATAAAATGGAAGCGCGCAATGAACTTTCTTAACAGAGCACGCATTTTGATAATAAAATTCAATAATTTGCAAGCGTTGTTCGTTTGTAAGACGATTCATGATGAAATGTCAAAGCATACTGAGCATCTTTCTCTTTGACACCATGTCTGAAATCCCACGTGATCTGTCAAATACTAATGCATGAAAATCCTAACCTCAAAAAAATCACTCTTTATTAATTGCCTGTTAAATGTTATTAAAGCTTGTGTTCTCCCATTTCCAATCTAAAATCTATTTCTTGATTTCATTGCATATTTATATATTTGCATTATAAATAAACAACATATTAAAATAATTAATTGTGCTCTTTAATGAATTTTATCAATTTAAATATATTTATGTATGACTGACTTTGGAGTATATCGAGTTATTTCTCTATAAATGTTTTTCGTATATTGTTTGATAACTTCTGAATTTCATGTGAAATGTTCTGAAATTCATTTGATGAGTTCTAAATTTCAAATAACAAGTTCTGATTTTCAATTGATGAGTTCTGAATTTCAAATGGAATTTCTGAATTTCAATTGATGAGTTCTGAATTTCAAATGGAATTTTTGATTTTCAATTGACGAGTTCTGAATTACAATTGATCTTTTCTGAATTACACTTGGAAATGGTGTAGTTTGTTCAATTACTGCAGTAATCACATAGGGTTGAATAAAGAATGAAAAATAAAAATTTTGTCTCTAAATAACATGTTTATAACTGGGATGCAATAGTGGTATGTCTAGTTCAAAAAAATACCTCGACCGGGATTTGAACTTAAGACTCTTTTCATGATAGCTTCGCTCCAATGCACCACAGCAAGTGATGCGATATGTTCGTCATTTGCTTGCCAAAAGCACGACGAGAGTGAGATATTTTAATTTTGCTTTTTTTGCAGCCGAAGCATGCAGAGATTCAGCTCTATCCGAATTTTCGGTCTCTGCATGCTTCGAGTGCAATAGAGCAATAGATAGTAGTTTCTACAACGGCTGAACTACCTCCAAAAATTAGAAGTACTATTATTTTTTTAATAGGTATTGTCCAGTAGAACAAGAACCTGTATTTGAAATTTGCCAGATACTCACAAAATCTTGAGTAACGGATAAAACGCCGGTTTTTCGTACCTCTGCAAACATATAACTTTGTTGGCTATCAACCGTTCATCACTTCCTCATCGGATTGAAATTGAAGAAACCTTTTGGAATTTGGGTATTTTTTGAAGAAAAAAATGGAAATTCTAGTATTTTTCATCGTTTTTATCACTTTGATGAATTTTAAGTATTTTTATTGGGCCTCAATTCGAAAAATTATAAGAGATGTGAAGTGGAATGGTCAAAACTTTTATTTTTCAAAAATTTAGTTTTAATAAAAACTACAAGAACTCAGTCAATTACTAACGGGTTATTAAACACAAAGTTTTACAGCTTACTAAATTTTTTATTTAAACAAATTTACAAGTGGTACAATTAACAAATAAAATAATGTGCAAAAAAAGCCTAAAAATTTTAAATTTTTTCTTAAATATATAGCTATATAGATATATATAGCTTAGTAAGCTATATATCTACAGGTTTCTTTTTCAAAGCCGATGAGAAAGTGAAAATTTATGAGTTTTCTACTTCATTCTTTTTGTAGCTCTAATTATTTATTTGTATGCAACGAATTTTTGAACAAATCTCTTAAGTGTGACAAAATAACAATTTATGAAAATATTTTGGAGTATGACAGTCCTCTAAACACCCTCACTCTCAGAGAACATATATACAGAAATTATAAGGAATTAAATTTAACGTAGAGCAGGATAATTTGTGTGTGGAAGGTACTATTAGGTTCGTATCACATGGTCCCTGCATCCGCATTTATAAAAAAATTTTATAAACATGATCAAATATCAAGTCATAGTGGATTCCATGCACCAGTAGTGATGTTACGAAGGATTTAATATTACCTAGGATAGAGACAATTGTGTGGGACATACAAGAAGGGGCGCGGCTAAAGCATAAATATTTTTAGGTTTAAAGTGATTATAAAAGATTTTGATTACCCGAATGGATGTTATGTCGGCTTTATTGTAACCAAAGTTTATACCACCTTGTGTGGGAGGTACCAGAAGGGGTGTGGCAATATCGCCCATATTACATGCGATTTTGACCTCTAAAAACCATTGCTAAATATAAAATTTCATAGTATTCCGATCATCAGTATAGAAATTATAACAGCTTTAATTTGCGTGATTTGTGTGGGAGGTACTGGAAGGGGCATGGAAAACCCCGCCATATTTTGTACACTTAAAGTGATTATGAAAACATTATCATATACCAAAATATAGCTCATTCCGAATATCCGTGTGAATGTTACAACCGAAAATTCATCCCGTTATCGCTTCTGATCCTTACGGGAACTCCCCTACGATTGACGAATTTTCGCAGATACATCAAAATCGCATCCGTTGACAGGTCGACAGAAATTTCCTGGTGCAGCCACGTAGACAATGCGATCCTGCGCTAAACGGACGTAAGGCGTCAGACGTTCAAGTGGTAATTGACCCATTAACAGTTGAGTAGGCTTAGCCGAATCACGAATACAAATAGAGCAACCTCTTTTAGCCCTTTTCAATACTGAACGAAGATGTGGCACCATCATAAAAATGATCATCACCATATGATCATTTTGATGATGTCTGATCTGGTGATAGTAAGCGACAATCATCACGGTAACTGGGTGCTTGGACGGCATGATAATAGGTCGACGAGCCGAGTCTGGCAAACAATAGGCGTTATCGATCCTGCCGTTGACTCTAAGTAGCATATCATCATCGATATAGGGTGTCCATTGATAAATATCACTGCACTTCGACAAAGGCAACCCTTTGATAAGACACGATCTCTCAAAACCAAAAACTTCCATTAGCTTTTTGACATTTAATTCTGTAGGCAACATTGATCAGAACGAGAAGTCAATAAAATTTCAGAAATACGGCAAGCAAAAAATTGCTTATATTCTCTTTCCGTTGATCGAATCCCGAGTACGACTGTCTTGGAATCAGACCAAAATATTGTACGATTTATTTTAAAATGGTAATTCTCCTCTATAGATGTTTTAATACGACATCCCAGAACGGCAGCCTGCAATTCAAGACGGGGTATCGTCATTCCTCTCGGAGGAGCACAGCGATATTTGGCAAAGACAAATGAAATATGAACATCATCCTTATGTTTTACACGAAGATATGCGACCGCAGCGTAAGCACTGGAGTTGGCATCCACAAATATGTGCAGTTGGACGTCGTGTGCACACGGCAATAACGTGGAATAACAACGGGGAATAGACAACTGTTTCACCTTATCAAACTCTCTCCACCAGTTCCTCCATTCAGATACAATTTGTTGAGGCAACTGCTCATCCCACAATATACTCAATTTCCATGTTCTCTGCAGGGCAACTTCGAAACGATAGTTAAATTGGCCAAAAAACCAAAGGGATCAAAAATCGCCATAACTATTCCCAAGAGTTCTCTCTTAGTGGGAGATCTTACACCACCCAAAACATCTTGGCTTATCTTGTGAAATTTTACATGAAACTCAAAGCGGTCAGTTATTTTGTTTCAATGCAGCCCAAGGATCTTGTCTGTCAAATTCTGTCTTTCCATACTAAGGCTAGTTGACTTACCGTCGATACAGTTTCCAATTCCGCACAATTCGATGAAAAATTTCTTAACTTGAAGCCTGTGGCAGAATTTTTCATGACTGCTTCAGTGGTAACTTCCATGGCCTCTCGAATAAATTGAGAAGTACAATTTCTATGTAGTCGATGGAAATAACAATTCAAGCGTATATTACCTTCATAATATAATATTATTTTAAAATTTTAATACAAAACTTATAACATCGATTAATCGATTATTTGGGTCAATTTATTCGAATTATTTGTTATTCGAAAATCATGATTTTCTCATTATTCGAACAAATATTTGAAAACAATTATTCGATTAATCGAACAAAATTTATCGGTTGGATACCCCATTCCTAACCTGTCAAACAAACGACTATATTCTTGAGAGTGATCTTTACATCAGCTAGTATCATTATGGTTTCCTCCTAGAAACTGTTTGACATTCTATGTCTTATTAATATATGTTTTAAATTAATAAATTGAACAACGCGTCATTGAATTGCATTTTATCAAAGTATAGATTAAATTACTATTAATAATCTTAAATATTCCCTTCAAACCAAATAGCCTATATTTCAAATAAGTGCAATTAATTAAATATTTTAGAAATTTGTTTTAGTTTTTTCGTTTGTATTTTTTTGGTCTGTAATCAATATTTGATTTGAACTGGGATATTGTCCTGGCTACCACGATCATGATCGATCATGTCAAAAGTCTTTTCCAGTGGCTTCGCAGCGACATTTCAACATCAAACTCGGCCTCTATAAGGAAATGATTCTCACAAACGAACGAGAAGCACAACTCACTTGCCGAATTTGCGTTTAAAAAAATTGCACCAAGGAATAAAGTACACATGCCATCTTACAAGCATCTCATTGAGTTGCATATGTAAGTATGTGTTTATGCAGGTATAGTTACCCAGCAATAATTCTGCCGTGCCAACGCTCATTTGTTTTAGTTATAGTGTTTAGAAATTGTGAACTTTTGTCGGTTACCAAAAATAATGTAAAACAAGAAAGCGGGAAACGAGGGATTTTTTGTAAAAAAGCAGGACCAATTTTAACTATTTACAATCGTAACAGTCCACCCAATCGGGGGAGCCTAAAGTTCATGACTGGAGACAGAGCCGTTTGATTGGTACCATCTGCCTCCTTTTCCTTTGCTTATCAAAATAATACAGTCACTTGGTATGTAGCTAATAATCGCCTAATATTTAGGGCACATTCAGCTTTTGATTACAATTGCTGTATTATATTATAGTAGTGGATTTGAAACAGTGCGCAAAAGTGTACCAAATAGTTTGAAATAGTAAACAAATATATATACTTCTACGTAAAGTCTAAATCTAATCTGCGGGTAATACTGTCGAATAGACTCCGTGGTGGAGGGTATATAATATTCGGCTCTGCCAAACTTAACGCCTACTTACTTTTTGTCTGTTCCAAATGATAAATACCTACTCCTACTTTGTAGAGTGATGTTATGCTGGAAATTAAATGGGCCGTTGTCCCAAAATATTTTGGCTAGACAGTTTTTTAAGATTTTAGTACTATTGTTGCAAGAGAACACAGAAAACTTATATTAAATGATTTTATTGTATTAATACAATCTATTTGAAAATCTAAAATAAAATTTAATATAACCAAAGGTTTTTAACAATAAACGGAATAAATTATTTTATAGTGGAACTTTAAAATGAACCAATTACGAAATACAAGGATTTTAATGATTGTAATTTTTTTTAAAATTCCAATGTCTACACTCAGAAAAAAGTGAACCCATAATGAGTTAAAATTAACTAAAAAAATTTTCCTTGAAAGTAGTACATACGTCGAACGTGATTCTAGTTAAATTTTTCTCAAACCAATTGTTGCAGATCGATCATATGGTCGACTCAACTGATGAATTTATGGCAATGCTATAAAATATATAATATATAAATCCGATAGATGGCGGTATCGTTTTTGTTATGGTTGTCAAATGAATAGTAGTTTTGTGTACTCCGTACGAAGCAGCAACATTTGCTCAAATAAAATATTAAAAAATGCAAATTTGTGTTGTTTTTATAAATTGACTCCTCTAAACCTTTTTCAATTGTAATTCAAAAGACATCACTTGAAATTCAAAAGACACCAGTTGAAATTCAAAAATTCCATTTGCAATTCAAAAAATATCACTTGAAATTCAAAAATTCCACTTGAAATTCAAAAAATGTCAATTGATTTTCATAACTCGTCATTTGTAATTCAAAAGACAACATTTGAAATTTAAATGACGTCATTTGTAATTCAAAAGAAATCATTTGAAATTCAAAACTCTCCATTTGTAATTCAAAACTCGTCATTTGCAATTCAAAACTCGTCATGAGTAATTCAAAAGACACCATTTGAATATTTTTGAATTGATATATTTTTGAATTTCAAATGTAATTTTTGAATTTCAATTGATGTTTTTTGAATTTCAAATGGAATTTTTGAATTTCAAATGGTGTCTTTTGAATTACACTTGAAAATGGTGTAGACTCCGTCTAGGGGAGACCAACAGGGCCACCATACTGGTTGGAACATGTCCACCAATTAAATATTTAACCAAACTACGGAAAATTGCAGTACATTTTAATAAGTAATTTTTTACTAAATTTTTCTAAAACTAAGTAAATTTTGACTCAAACCAAGCAAATTTTTACTAAATCTAAATAAAATTAAAGTGATTGTTTTAAAGTTCATTAATACTTAAATGTATGAAGAACTCGGTATAAATTTTAGCAAACACATAACATAATTTTAAGAAAAAACTAATTTTTTAGTTAAAATTTCTTAAATGGATTTTTTCCCATACAAAAATCTTAATATTTTTTCTTACTTATAACCTTGGAAATTTTCTTCCACACAAGTATGAATTTATTCAATTCTAAGAATTTTTTATTAGATTAATAGAAATGTATTTAAGTAAATTTACTACCCTATTTCTTGTAAATTAACTATTTACTATGGCTTTGAAAAAAGGAAACTTTACTAAGTATAATTTTCCTACTTTGAAGGACATTTTTACTAAGCTGCAGTAAAATTGTTGAACTAAATTGGATTAGGGATTTTACTCAAATTTAGGAATGATATTTTTTCTCAGCGAATAAAATTTTAAGATATATAAATATTTTTCTGGTAAGAACATTTCATGAGATTTTCAGAAAAATCTAAGTCAAGTCAAAATTTGTTTGTGCGGTTTGACATGGAGTGACTCATACAGCATTGTATTCAGTTTTTAAGCCCTGTATATTCGAAAATACCTTGAATTGAATTTATATTTTTTTAAATTTGAAAACATGTCCACCCCCCAAAATATACTCTTGCAGTTTTATCACCGACTAAAGTAGTCCATCAGCTTCCTGGTCCTACTTGAATTTTGTTAACAAACAATTACGTTCATCCATAAAGGGAAGTTTGCCATACTCGTAATAAAATGTTCGGCAATTCTCTAATGATATGGAAATTTGTTTTGAAAGGCGTTGTGATAATTAGAGTTGTTTCTATCATTTGCTGCAATGCCATTAATTCCTTTCAGCAATGACATTGTTACGGCAATGCAAAAACATCACTTCATTGATACCTTCCATGCAACCGCCTGTAAGACTTATTTCTTTTTGGATCAATATAGAAATTCCAATATCGCCCTTATTTACAAACTCCTAGGTAAGTGTTGTCTCGTAATCTGAAATTCGAATATTCAAAAAATGCGCATTAACACTTGAACAAATATTCTGTCGCGTAAAAATCGTAAACATTTTGGCAAATTGTTGTTACCACTGCGGTTTGATGAATCATCAGCTAGGAGAGCATTAAATAATTAAATTCTACTCGCAGTCGAACAATTCCCCCGCCCCCTCGCTCGTCCAGCACCGGCATCGGATGCACAGCAAATCAAGTCACCACCAAAACTCAGTCACTGCCGGAATAATTTACCTTTAAACCGCACTCATCCACACACACACAAACATACGCACGAACACGGCGAATATATCACCCACTCCATCCATACATACATCTCTCCTTCCAAGTGTAATTATCAACACACTAGGGTGTATCGGAAAAAAAACTAGAAATTACTTTTGTTTGCCAAGAAATGAAGAAAATCTTTCGAAATCATATATACGAAAGTGATCAATTTCTTTCCTAAAAACGACTGAAAATACCGCTGATGAATATTTTCATTATTTATGAATATACTCTTTGAAGATTACTGCCTTTTTGAATGCAATTCTTATTCTGATATATAGTCAAGGACTATCACGACACAAAAAAAAAATTTTAAGCCTCGCTCTACAAGTGTTCCTGATATTTAAATAAATAAATTTAAAAATTAAATTAAATAAGAAATTAATTATTAAATAAAGATGCAAAATGATCTTGAGCCAGGACAATATCCCAGTTCAAATCAAATATTAATTACAGACCAAAAAAATACAAACGAAAAAAACGAAAACAAATGAGCGACAGAAGTATTGCTGGGTAACTATACCTGCATATACACATACTTACAAATGCAACTCGATGAGATGACTGTAAGATGGCATGTGTAAATTATTACTCAGTGCGATTTTTTAAACGCAAAATCGGCAAGTGAGGTGTGCTTCTCGTTCGTTTGTGAGAATCATTTCCAAAATGGTCTCGAGCCAGGACAATATCCCAGTTCAAATCAAATATTGATTACAGACCAAAAAAATACAAACGAAGAAACTAAAAGTTAATGTGTTTACTGAAATTTATGTCGAGTTCTTCATACGTTTAAGCATTAATGAACTTATAAAAAATCACTTCAATTTGCTTAGAAAATTAATCTTTACCGAGGCTTATTTCTTAAATACTTCAAGTATTTTTCTAAACAACCACTGCGAAGGCGCCTATCTTGCCTTCGCAGCAATCATGGAATAATAGCTCAACTATTTAGGGCAGAGGTATAATGAATTTCTTGAAAAATATTTCATGTTGCCAATTTTTGTATCAGTTGTGCATACTCTGAAGCAAAATCATTTCTTTGAATTATTTTTAGATAAGTTGAACTTATTTTAAGTTCATATTTTTCCTTGTATCAAGTAAAATTTTCATCAGTTTAAGTAAAAATTTACTCGTTTTGAGGAAAAAGTCGCAAAATTGTCCTCAGTTTAAGGAAATATTTACTTGATTTGATTAAAACTTTACTTAGTTTTAGAAAAATTTTACTTTAATTAAGTAAAAAATTACTTGGTTTTAGAAAAAAAAATTACTTAGATTTAGGAAAATTTCAGCAAAATTTTACTTAGATTTAGTAAAAATGTACTTGGTTTGAGAAAAAATGGAAATAGAATTATGTTCAAAACATGTACTTCTTTCAAGGAAAAATTGTGAACTTGATATGAGGAACTATTGCTTTAGTGCTATACGAAGTACAATTTTCCTAAATTTTAGTTCATTTTAACTCGTTATAGGGTTCACTTTTTTTGAGTGTGTGCCTAAAATATTAGGTGTGTTACACTGTCCGACAGTTCATATTACACTTGAACCAGATTATGTACATCTGAAACTATAGGTTAAATAGAGTTAATTGGCGTTTTTAGTTTTTCATTTTCTCATCATGTTTCCCCTTAAAAGGACTAAAAAATTGTAAAAGGATACAAATTTTCAAAAATTATTTTTAATACTTATTCGCGACCTAAGACACCGGCATAAATGCCAAATCAAATTTCAAAGCTTCTATCTGTATTACAACCATTTAGAAGTGTGTCTCTTAAAAATCTAAATATGAATAAACTACAAAAGCTAAAGGGAAAACTTAAAATAGATGCTAATGCTTAACTAATACAGATATTTGATGTATTTTTCGCTAGATTTGACGAACAAGTATATAAAATATCTTTTTTGAAAAATTGTATCCTTTGGAACTTTGTAGTCCTGTGAAGGGGCAACAGGATGAGGAAATTAAAATTAAAAATGCCAAGTAACTCCATTTTGCCTATCATATCATCCGACCTTTTTTAAAAATTTTCAGTCGTCATTAGAGAGACAAATTTTCCTTCAGGGCCGATTTCGCCCATTTGCAATTTTTTGATTCCAACTACAAACCAAATGACTATTTTGATAGGAAAAGTACTAATTTGGCAGATCCATTATGTTTCGCATTCACAGTGGAATGCAAACACATAATTTTATGATTCTAGCTACAGCCGGTGCTTGATATCAACTTTATTCTATTTTAATTTCGGCCTTAAAAGTACGAATTTGGAGAAGTGCTCTTATTTTGCGTGTCTACGCAGTGAAACGAGTTTAAACACCGAATCGAGATATAGCTTGGTACCAATTTTATCCCGAATTTCGCGTCTACACAGTCAAAGCAACACACACACACACACCGAATTTCAAGATTGTAACTGCAGCCGTTTGGTTGGTACTATTTTTATCCTCTTTCACGGTATTTCCCCCTAAAAGTACAAATTTCGAAAAATGCCTTTATGTTTCTCGCCTACACAGTCAGCTGAATGTATGCACCGAATTTTATGATTTCACTTCAGCGGTTTGGTTGGTACCATTTTTATCCATCTTTTCCAATTGTATCCCGAAAGTACGAATTTTGAAAAATCCCTCTATTTTACGTGGCTACGCAATTAGAGGGATGTATATTCCAAAGTTCATGTTTCTATCTGTTGTCGATACCATTTTAATTCCTTTTTGTCCCATTTCACCCGCCTAATAATTTATTTAATTTTTGGTGTTTTCACACAACAAGAGGAATGTACGCAGCACATGTCAAGTGCATATAAAGCAGAAATTTTGAAAAATTGCTTAAATATTCAAAATATGAGGGGGTATTTTCAGTCCTTGTTATTTTTTCCCTCTGTGCCGAATTCGCCCACGTTCAATACCAGTGGATCTGCAAACATAAGACACGTTTACGGAAAATTTTAACCTCGTTCAACAGACGGATAGATAGACCGACATAACTAGATCGTCTTAGAATTTTATCACGACCCAGAATATATATATACTGTATGAAATCGACGATGAATATTTCAAGGTGTTACAAACACCAAACAATATAACACCATCCTAAGATGGAGGGTATAAAACTGAGTCGTTCTATGCAAAAATTTTAAAGTACGTTCCCCTGTTATGAAAAACGTTTATGTCCACCGATACGCCCTAATACACACATACATGCATTCATACAAATAAAAAAATTAAAACATCAACAGCCACAGCATACGAAGGTATGTTCTACATACTCGTACCGTACATACAGACAAACATATAATTATAGCTTGTTTTTGTAAAATGTTGCCATTGTGAGTGGTGATATTTCAAAAAAACGAGCACACTTTTGAATATATGTATGTATGTAGATATGTTTATATGTACCCTGTAGGAAATGTCAATAGTGAAACAGTACTGACTTACTATTGACTGTGTCGCCAGTACTACTGACCAAATATACCCCAGACAATGTAAAATTCTATTGACATTTAACATGTACTTGTCATTGAGAATGAACTACTGACACAAGAACTACTGACTAGGTGGTATTTTTGGAACCATATGGAGACATTGGAACCACTGAATCAGTAGTCCATTGTCACCATTTTGTCAACACTTTTTTACCAAATAAAAAGGCGTAAAATTAGAAATTAAAATCATATTTATTATGTATATTTAATTAAATTAAAGAAAAATTCTGTCTTTTTCATGGGCACTATTTCTTCAAGGCTGTCCATACCTTCCGTCTAGGCCTTCCTCCTGCAATATACTGAGCAGCTTCTCCAAACACTTTCTGGAAGGCGATGTTTCGATGTACCACTGCTTCAGTTTTTCCCTCAAATTCAGAGTTGGAGTGGGCAAATCAGCTAACTCAAAATCTTCAAAAGTTTCACAATTTTCTTCTTGCAGCACAAAATCACTGAAAGTGCTCTCTCTAGAAATTAACTCCTCTTCAGCATTTGCTCTATCCTTGTACAATTTTAATTGCTTTTTCACAAGTCTTTTGTAATTTCTTTTATTCATTTTTTAATTCACTTATAAAACTCACTTTTCTTTTTAAACTATTGTCCAATTATTGCGATACCACGTGTTTTCACAACCAAAAAAAGCGAAACAATGAAAAGGAAGAAGAAGCATTGACTCTCATTTGTCATAAATTTCTCTACACATCAAAGCCTGTAGACAAATTGTTGACAATGTCACCATAACAAAGCGAAACAATGAAAATGAAGAAGAAGCATTAACGCTCATTTGGCATACATTTCTCTACACATTAAAGCCAGAGAAATATTTGTAGACAAGCTGTAGACAAATTATCGACAATGTCACCATAATAGTTGACAAAAGTGGTGACATAGAGACACATGTCCCCAGACTTCCTACAGGGTATATAAACACAGTACATACATACTTCTAGACATACCTGTATATAAATGAAGATATATCGTTACAATGCCGGGCATAACATTTCTTAGAATTTAATTGACAACATCAGAAATTATATTGAAGTTAATATTGTTGTTGTCACCAGCCCGTGAACCGATGCGATATCGGAGCTTCTAATTGACTTCACAAATAATAATATCTCGATCAGTAACAGCCGATATCTGAATGTTATGTGCAGCAAATTTATATTTATATTATATTAGTTCGGTTTAAATAAAACATTTTTCAAAAGTCGTACAATAACTTCGAATTGTTATGTCTGACACTGTACATACTAATGTTAAGTTTGAATAAATGAATAAATGAATAAATGAATAAATGAATAAATGAATAAATGAATAAATGAATAAATGAATAAATGAATAAATGAATAAATGAATAAATGAATAAATGAATAAATGAATAAATGAATAAATGAATAAATGAATAAATGAATAAATGAATAAATGAATAAATGAATAAATGAATAAATGAATAAATGAATAAATGAATAAATGAATAAATGAATAAATGAATAAATGAATAAATGAATAAATGAATAAATGAATAAATGAATAAATGAATAAATGAATAAATGAATAAATGAATAAATGAATAAATGAATAAATGAATAAATGAATAAATGAATAAATGAATAAATGAATAAATGAATAAATGAATAAATGAATAAATGAATAAATGAATAAATGAATAAATGAATAAATGAATAAATGAATAAATGAATAAATGAATAAATGAATAAATGAATAAATGAATAAATGAATAAATGAATAAATGAATAAATGAATAAATGAATAAATGAATAAATGAATAAATGAATAAATGAATAAATGAATAAATGAATAAATGAATAAATGAATAAATGAATAAATGAATAAATGAATAAATGAATAAATGAATAAATGAATAAATGAATAAATGAATAAATGAATAAATGAATAAATGAATAAATGAATAAATGAATAAATGAATAAATGAATAAATGAATAAATGAATAAATGAATAAATGAATAAATGAATAAATGAATAAATGAATAAATGAATAAATGAATAAATGAATAAATGAATAAATGAATAAATGAATAAATGAATAAATGAATAAATGAATAAATGAATAAATGAATAAATGAATAAATGAATAAATGAATAAATGAATAAATGAATAAATGAATAAATGAATAAATGAATAAATGAATAAATGAATAAATGAATAAATGAATAAATGAATAAATGAATAAATGAATAAATGAATAAATGAATAAATGAATAAATGAATAAATGAATAAATGAATAAATGAATAAATGAATAAATGAATAAATGAATAAATGAATAAATGAATAAATGAATAAATGAATAAATGAATAAATGAATAAATGAATAAATGAATAAATGAATAAATGAATAAATGAATAAATGAATAAATGAATAAATGAATAAATGAATAAATGAATAAATGAATAAATGAATAAATGAATAAATGAATAAATGAATAAATGAATAAATGAATAAATGAATAAATGAATAAATGAATAAATGAATAAATGAATAAATGAATAAATGAATAAATGAATAAATGAATAAATGAATAAATGAATAAATGAATAAATGAATAAATGAATAAATGAATAAATGAATAAATGAATAAATGAATAAATGAATAAATGAATAAATGAATAAATGAATAAATGAATAAATGAATAAATGAATAAATGAATAAATGAATAAATGAATAAATGAATAAATGAATAAATGAATAAATGAATAAATGAATAAATGAATAAATGAATAAATGAATAAATGAATAAATGAATAAATGAATAAATGAATAAATGAATAAATGAATAAATGAATAAATGAATAAATGAATAAATGAATAAATGAATAAATGAATAAATGAATAAATGAATAAATGAATAAATGAATAAATGAATAAATGAATAAATGAATAAATGAATAAATGAATAAATGAATAAATGAATAAATGAATAAATGAATAAATGAATAAATGAATAAATGAATAAATGAATAAATGAATAAATGAATAAATGAATAAATGAATAAATGAATAAATGAATAAATGAATAAATGAATAAATGAATAAATGAATAAATGAATAAATGAATAAATGAATAAATGAATAAATGAATAAATGAATAAATGAATAAATGAATAAATGAATAAATGAATAAATGAATAAATGAATAAATGAATAAATGAATAAATGAATAAATGAATAAATGAATAAATGAATAAATGAATAAATGAATAAATGAATAAATGAATAAATGAATAAATGAATAAATGAATAAATGAATAAATGAATAAATGAATAAATGAATAAATGAATAAATGAATAAATGAATAAATGAATAAATGAATAAATGAATAAATGAATAAATGAATAAATGAATAAATGAATAAATGAATAAATGAATAAATGAATAAATGAATAAATGAATAAATGAATAAATGAATAAATGAATAAATGAATAAATGAATAAATGAATAAATGAATAAATGAATAAATGAATAAATGAATAAATGAATAAATGAATAAATGAATAAATGAATAAATGAATAAATGAATAAATGAATAAATGAATAAATGAATAAATGAATAAATGAATAAATGAATAAATGAATAAATGAATAAATGAATAAATGAATAAATGAATAAATGAATAAATGAATAAATGAATAAATGAATAAATGAATAAATGAATAAATGAATAAATGAATAAATGAATAAATGAATAAATGAATAAATGAATAAATGAATAAATGAATAAATGAATAAATGAATAAATGAATAAATGAATAAATGAATAAATGAATAAATGAATAAATGAATAAATGAATAAATGAATAAATGAATAAATGAATAAATGAATAAATGAATAAATGAATAAATGAATAAATGAATAAATGAATAAATGAATAAATGAATAAATGAATAAATGAATAAATGAATAAATGAATAAATGAATAAATGAATAAATGAATAAATGAATAAATGAATAAATGAATAAATGAATAAATGAATAAATGAATAAATGAATAAATGAATAAATGAATAAATGAATAAATGAATAAATGAATAAATGAATAAATGAATAAATGAATAAATGAATAAATGAATAAATGAATAAATGAATAAATGAATAAATGAATAAATGAATAAATGAATAAATGAATAAATGAATAAATGAATAAATGAATAAATGAATAAATGAATAAATGAATAAATGAATAAATGAATAAATGAATAAATGAATAAATGAATAAATGAATAAATGAATAAATGAATAAATGAATAAATGAATAAATGAATAAATGAATAAATGAATAAATGAATAAATGAATAAATGAATAAATGAATAAATGAATAAATGAATAAATGAATAAATGAATAAATGAATAAATGAATAAATGAATAAATGAATAAATGAATAAATGAATAAATGAATAAATGAATAAATGAATAAATGAATAAATGAATAAATGAATAAATGAATAAATGAATAAATGAATAAATGAATAAATGAATAAATGAATAAATGAATAAATGAATAAATGAATAAATGAATAAATGAATAAATGAATAAATGAATAAATGAATAAATGAATAAATGAATAAATGAATAAATGAATAAATGAATAAATGAATAAATGAATAAATGAATAAATGAATAAATGAATAAATGAATAAATGAATAAATGAATAAATGAATAAATGAATAAATGAATAAATGAATAAATGAATAAATGAATAAATGAATAAATGAATAAATGAATAAATGAATAAATGAATAAATGAATAAATGAATAAATGAATAAATGAATAAATGAATAAATGAATAAATGAATAAATGAATAAATGAATAAATGAATAAATGAATAAATGAATAAATGAATAAATGAATAAATGAATAAATGAATAAATGAATAAATGAATAAATGAATAAATGAATAAATGAATAAATGAATAAATGAATAAATGAATAAATGAATAAATGAATAAATGAATAAATGAATAAATGAATAAATGAATAAATGAATAAATGAATAAATGAATAAATGAATAAATGAATAAATGAATAAATGAATAAATGAATAAATGAATAAATGAATAAATGAATAAATGAATAAATGAATAAATGAATAAATGAATAAATGAATAAATGAATAAATGAATAAATGAATAAATGAATAAATGAATAAATGAATAAATGAATAAATGAATAAATGAATAAATGAATAAATGAATAAATGAATAAATGAATAAATGAATAAATGAATAAATGAATAAATGAATAAATGAATAAATGAATAAATGAATAAATGAATAAATGAATAAATGAATAAATGAATAAATGAATAAATGAATAAATGAATAAATGAATAAATGAATAAATGAATAAATGAATAAATGAATAAATGAATAAATGAATAAATGAATAAATGAATAAATGAATAAATGAATAAATGAATAAATGAATAAATGAATAAATGAATAAATGAATAAATGAATAAATGAATAAATGAATAAATGAATAAATGAATAAATGAATAAATGAATAAATGAATAAATGAATAAATGAATAAATGAATAAATGAATAAATGAATAAATGAATAAATGAATAAATGAATAAATGAATAAATGAATAAATGAATAAATGAATAAATGAATAAATGAATAAATGAATAAATGAATAAATGAATAAATGAATAAATGAATAAATGAATAAATGAATAAATGAATAAATGAATAAATGAATAAATGAATAAATGAATAAATGAATAAATGAATAAATGAATAAATGAATAAATGAATAAATGAATAAATGAATAAATGAATAAATGAATAAATGAATAAATGAATAAATGAATAAATGAATAAATGAATAAATGAATAAATGAATAAATGAATAAATGAATAAATGAATAAATGAATAAATGAATAAATGAATAAATGAATAAATGAATAAATGAATAAATGAATAAATGAATAAATGAATAAATGAATAAATGAATAAATGAATAAATGAATAAATGAATAAATGAATAAATGAATAAATGAATAAATGAATAAATGAATAAATGAATAAATGAATAAATGAATAAATGAATAAATGAATAAATGAATAAATGAATAAATGAATAAATGAATAAATGAATAAATGAATAAATGAATAAATGAATAAATGAATAAATGAATAAATGAATAAATGAATAAATGAATAAATGAATAAATGAATAAATGAATAAATGAATAAATGAATAAATGAATAAATGAATAAATGAATAAATGAATAAATGAATAAATGAATAAATGAATAAATGAATAAATGAATAAATGAATAAATGAATAAATGAATAAATGAATAAATGAATAAATGAATAAATGAATAAATGAATAAATGAATAAATGAATAAATGAATAAATGAATAAATGAATAAATGAATAAATGAATAAATGAATAAATGAATAAATGAATAAATGAATAAATGAATAAATGAATAAATGAATAAATGAATAAATGAATAAATGAATAAATGAATAAATGAATAAATGAATAAATGAATAAATGAATAAATGAATAAATGAATAAATGAATAAATGAATAAATGAATAAATGAATAAATGAATAAATGAATAAATGAATAAATGAATAAATGAATAAATGAATAAATGAATAAATGAATAAATGAATAAATGAATAAATGAATAAATGAATAAATGAATAAATGAATAAATGAATAAATGAATAAATGAATAAATGAATAAATGAATAAATGAATAAATGAATAAATGAATAAATGAATAAATGAATAAATGAATAAATGAATAAATGAATAAATGAATAAATGAATAAATGAATAAATGAATAAATGAATAAATGAATAAATGAATAAATGAATAAATGAATAAATGAATAAATGAATAAATGAATAAATGAATAAATGAATAAATGAATAAATGAATAAATGAATAAATGAATAAATGAATAAATGAATAAATGAATAAATGAATAAATGAATAAATGAATAAATGAATAAATGAATAAATGAATAAATGAATAAATGAATAAATGAATAAATGAATAAATGAATAAATGAATAAATGAATAAATGAATAAATGAATAAATGAATAAATGAATAAATGAATAAATGAATAAATGAATAAATGAATAAATGAATAAATGAATAAATGAATAAATGAATAAATGAATAAATGAATAAATGAATAAATGAATAAATGAATAAATGAATAAATGAATAAATGAATAAATGAATAAATGAATAAATGAATAAATGAATAAATGAATAAATGAATAAATGAATAAATGAATAAATGAATAAATGAATAAATGAATAAATGAATAAATGAATAAATGAATAAATGAATAAATGAATAAATGAATAAATGAATAAATGAATAAATGAATAAATGAATAAATGAATAAATGAATAAATGAATAAATGAATAAATGAATAAATGAATAAATGAATAAATGAATAAATGAATAAATGAATAAATGAATAAATGAATAAATGAATAAATGAATAAATGAATAAATGAATAAATGAATAAATGAATAAATGAATAAATGAATAAATGAATAAATGAATAAATGAATAAATGAATAAATGAATAAATGAATAAATGAATAAATGAATAAATGAATAAATGAATAAATGAATAAATGAATAAATGAATAAATGAATAAATGAATAAATGAATAAATGAATAAATGAATAAATGAATAAATGAATAAATGAATAAATGAATAAATGAATAAATGAATAAATGAATAAATGAATAAATGAATAAATGAATAAATGAATAAATGAATAAATGAATAAATGAATAAATGAATAAATGAATAAATGAATAAATGAATAAATGAATAAATGAATAAATGAATAAATGAATAAATGAATAAATGAATAAATGAATAAATGAATAAATGAATAAATGAATAAATGAATAAATGAATAAATGAATAAATGAATAAATGAATAAATGAATAAATGAATAAATGAATAAATGAATAAATGAATAAATGAATAAATGAATAAATGAATAAATGAATAAATGAATAAATGAATAAATGAATAAATGAATAAATGAATAAATGAATAAATGAATAAATGAATAAATGAATAAATGAATAAATGAATAAATGAATAAATGAATAAATGAATAAATGAATAAATGAATAAATGAATAAATGAATAAATGAATAAATGAATAAATGAATAAATGAATAAATGAATAAATGAATAAATGAATAAATGAATAAATGAATAAATGAATAAATGAATAAATGAATAAATGAATAAATGAATAAATGAATAAATGAATAAATGAATAAATGAATAAATGAATAAATGAATAAATGAATAAATGAATAAATGAATAAATGAATAAATGAATAAATGAATAAATGAATAAATGAATAAATGAATAAATGAATAAATGAATAAATGAATAAATGAATAAATGAATAAATGAATAAATGAATAAATGAATAAATGAATAAATGAATAAATGAATAAATGAATAAATGAATAAATGAATAAATGAATAAATGAATAAATGAATAAATGAATAAATGAATAAATGAATAAATGAATAAATGAATAAATGAATAAATGAATAAATGAATAAATGAATAAATGAATAAATGAATAAATGAATAAATGAATAAATGAATAAATGAATAAATGAATAAATGAATAAATGAATAAATGAATAAATGAATAAATGAATAAATGAATAAATGAATAAATGAATAAATGAATAAATGAATAAATGAATAAATGAATAAATGAATAAATGAATAAATGAATAAATGAATAAATGAATAAATGAATAAATGAATAAATGAATAAATGAATAAATGAATAAATGAATAAATGAATAAATGAATAAATGAATAAATGAATAAATGAATAAATGAATAAATGAATAAATGAATAAATGAATAAATGAATAAATGAATAAATGAATAAATGAATAAATGAATAAATGAATAAATGAATAAATGAATAAATGAATAAATGAATAAATGAATAAATGAATAAATGAATAAATGAATAAATGAATAAATGAATAAATGAATAAATGAATAAATGAATAAATGAATAAATGAATAAATGAATAAATGAATAAATGAATAAATGAATAAATGAATAAATGAATAAATGAATAAATGAATAAATGAATAAATGAATAAATGAATAAATGAATAAATGAATAAATGAATAAATGAATAAATGAATAAATGAATAAATGAATAAATGAATAAATGAATAAATGAATAAATGAATAAATGAATAAATGAATAAATGAATAAATGAATAAATGAATAAATGAATAAATGAATAAATGAATAAATGAATAAATGAATAAATGAATAAATGAATAAATGAATAAATGAATAAATGAATAAATGAATAAATGAATAAATGAATAAATGAATAAATGAATAAATGAATAAATGAATAAATGAATAAATGAATAAATGAATAAATGAATAAATGAATAAATGAATAAATGAATAAATGAATAAATGAATAAATGAATAAATGAATAAATGAATAAATGAATAAATGAATAAATGAATAAATGAATAAATGAATAAATGAATAAATGAATAAATGAATAAATGAATAAATGAATAAATGAATAAATGAATAAATGAATAAATGAATAAATGAATAAATGAATAAATGAATAAATGAATAAATGAATAAATGAATAAATGAATAAATGAATAATAAATGAATAAATGAATAAATGAATAAATGAATAAATGAATAAATGAATAAATGAATAAATGAATAAATGAATAAATGAATAAATGAATAAATGAATAAATGAATAAATGAATAAATGAATAAATGAATAAATGAATAAATGAATAAATGAATAAATGAATAAATGAATAAATGAATAAAT
>CANDYM010000178.1:0-64000 GCA_947397865.1 Polietes domitor
ATAGAGCTTTACGTGTTGGGGCATATATCTTTCGATATTTTTATAGAACTCATCCTTCTCATAGGGGTCATAATCTTTTCCGAGATTCGACTATTTCGAGTTCTGAGCTGAAAGCCGTCAGGCTACGTCTGGCTTCACTGGCGCAGAAGGCATTATTCGCGGATGAATATGATTGTTTGTTGCAAAAAAGACCATTAGATCGTAAGAGTTCGCTCTTGCCGCTAAATCCATTCCTGGATGAAGCGGGGGTCATGCGGCTACACGGGAGACTGGTTAGATCGCCCAGTCTGTCATATTCCGAGCAATATCCAATTATTTTGCCTTATGCTAGTAGATTTACTCAGCTCTTAGTACAGTTTGTTCATGTGATAACTATTCATGGTGGAAACCAATTAATGCTTCGCATCCTGCGTATTGAATATTGGATTCCACGTCTGACTTCTTTAGTCAGAACGACCACCAATCGTTGTAAACGTTGCTGGTTAGACAGAAGACGATCTTGCACTCAAATTATGGCCGCTCTTCCTCCGGAGAGAACTGTTATCACAAGGCCCTTTGTCACTACTGGCGTAGATTTTGCGGGTCCTTTCGAAGTTAAATCTTTTACTGGTAGGGCATGTAGAATAACAAAAGGTTACGTTTGCGTCTTCGTTTGCTTTTCGTAGAAGCAATTCAGATTTGTCAACGACAACCTTTTTAGCCGCATTTCATAGATTTATTTCTCGTCGTGGTTGTCCAAAATCTATATTTTCGGACAACGGCACTAATTTCGTTGGTGCTTCTAGGGAATTGGAACGGGATTTCAAGTGTGTGCTTCGTGAGAGTCGAGATCAGGTTTGTTCCGCATTCCAGTATCAAGAACTTTCATGGCAGTTCATTCCTGCCGGAGCCCCTCATATGGGTGGGCTTTGGGAAGCTGCGGTGAAAAGCTTTAAGCTGCATTTCCGCAAGCAAGCACAAAACTTCAAATATACGTTTGAAGAATTTTCTACGGTTCTTTCCAGAATCGAAGCTTGTTTGAACTCCCGTCCTCTGTGTCCTATGTCTGACAATCCACATGATCCGGTGGCGCTTACGCCGGGTCACTTTCTGATAGGGTCGCCGATCCTGGCTCCACCGGAGCCGGTCATAGAAGAAGCGCCATTGCACATCGTAAATCGATTTAGGAAAATTAAGGCTTTAACTCAGCAATTCTGCCTACGGTGGAAAGATGAGTATCTAAAAAATTTGGATAAAAGATATAAATGGAAATTTCCGCAGCGCGATGTTCAAGTAGGCGATTTAGTTGTTATTCGAGACGAACAACTGCCTCCCACTTCGTGGAAATTAGGTCGGGTAAATAACGTCCATCCGGGTATCGACGGTCGCGTTAGAGTCGCGGATATTCGAACGGGAAACGGTGTTGTAAGACGACCTATAGTAAAGCTGGTCACTTTGACCCAGTAATTTAAAGTTTTTTTTGTAATACTATCGCGCCATTTCTATTTTCGTAGTACAATGGAAAGCATAGTGCATAGGTAGTAGTAGGACCACATCAAGGCCCCGCCGAAGTTCAGTTAGACGTGGTAACGGCTCCGAATGAGTCGGTTCCAGCTGTCGAGCAGGCCCCTGACGTCGGGATAACCCCAGTCGTCGCGCCCTTTCAGGGTGTCGTACCGGCGCTCTCAGTTGTCCCGCCGCAGGGGGTTGATTCAGCTCCTGCTGATGTCACGGCGTCTAACGTTCCAGGCTCGAATAGTCGACATCTATGGTGTGGTCAGCAGTACTTATGGGCTCTACGAGCTGTGGTACTGCGAATCTGGGCTCTACGAGCTATATAGGGTATTGTTAATTAGTATGTAAGAAAAATTAAATCGAAAATAAATGCTCATAAAACTGACAACTACCCCTTTTATTTGCCTTATCAATAAGTGTATATACATATTTATATTACATTAGGGTTTGATTGAAATTGTTTAACTTTCTTTACAACATAGCGGGATGTTGCAAGGCGGGCGGCAATGTTTAATTACAAATGTTGTCACTCTCAACTTCCACCTTTTCTTGGTGTGCGGCCTACGGTCAAATGGCATTCCTTTATTTATTCCCCTACGTTAGATTTTGTCTACTACTTTCTTCATACGACTTTGTGATATTACGCACAAAAAGAGTAGTAACACCTTCTAACGAGTAGCGAATGCACTGAGAGCCGCCTTTCTCCATCTAAGCTTTGCTCTAGTTTACTCGTTATTGTAAATCTCTTGTTCATTGGATTTCGTCCATACAACACCCTCACAAACTTTTGTACAAAAGGTAATATTGTTTACGACAATAAATTGACTTGAGTTTTATTTGAAAATACTAAATTTTCGTATTTTTATTTATTTTCATCCTTGCTACGCAAACAATAGGAAAGGTTCTTCCTAGGACTACTTAGGGTATTGCCTATATGTATGCAACAATTACAGTTTCCAAGTTACGGCCAACTACGGGAAAAAGGTTTCTGGAAAAGGCGTTTATAGCATTCGAAAGGTCCTTCCTAGGACTACTTAGAGCATTGCATATATGAATGCCACCATTCCAGTTTCCAAGTTATGGTCATTCATCCTCTCCAGAATTTCAGTGTCAAAAATAGCCAACTTTGGCCATGGACAACTACTGGAAAAAACAGTTTCTGGAAAAGGGATTTATAGCATTCGAAACGTCCTTCCTAGGACTACTTAGGGTATTCCCTATACGAATGCAACAATTCCAGTTTCCAAGTTACGGCCATTCATCCGCTCCAGAATTTCAGTGTGAAAAATACCCAACTTTGGCCATGGACAACTACTGGAGACAACAATTTCTGGAAAAAGCGTTTACAGCATTAGAAATGTCCTTACTAGGACTACTTAGGGTATTCCATATATGAATGCCACCATTCCAGTTTCCAAGTTATGGCCATTCATCCTCTCCAGAATTTCAGTGTGAACAATACCCAACTTTGGCCATGGATAACTAATGGAAAAATCGGTATCTGGAAAAGGCATTTATAGCATTTGAAACGTCCTTCCTAGGACTACCTAGGATATTCCATATATGAATGTCACCATTCCAGTTTCCATGTTATAGCCATTCATCCTCTCCAGAATTTCAGTGTCAAAATAGCCAAACTTGGCCATGGAAAACTACTGGAAAAAACGGTTTCTGGAAAAGGCGTTTGTAGTATTCGAAAGGTCCTTCCTAGGCCTACTTAGGGTATTCCCTATATGAATGCAACAATTCCAATTTCCAAGTTATGGCCATTCATCCTCTCCAGAATTTCATTGTGAAAAATACCCAAATTTGGCCATCGACAACTACGGGAAAAAAATTTTGCTGGAAAAGGCGTTTATAGCATTCGAAAGGTCCTTCCTAGGACTACTTAGGGTATTGCATATATGACTGCCACCATTCCAGTTTCCAAGTTATGGCCATTCATCCTCTCCAGAATTTCAGTGTCAAAAATAGCCAACTTTGGCCATGGAAAACTACTGGATAAAACAGTTTCTGGAAAAGGCGTTTATGACATTCTAAAGGTCCTTACTAGGACTACTTAGGATATTCCATAAATGAATGCCACCATTCCAGTTTCCAAGTTGTGGCCATTCATCCTCTCCAGAATTTCAGTGTGAAAAATACCCAAATTTGGCCATGGACAGCTACTGGAAAAATAGTTTCTGGAAAAGGCATTTATAGCATTCGAAAGGTCCTTCCTAGGACTACTTAGGGTATTCCCTATATGATAGCAACAGTTCCAGTTTCCAAGTTACGGCCATTCATCCTCTCCAGAATTTCAGTGTGAAAAATACCCAAATTTGGCCATTGATAACTACTGGATAAAACAGTTTCTGGAAAAGGCGTTTATGACATTCTAAAGGTCCTTACTAGGACTACTTAGGATATTCCATATATGAATGCCACCATTCCAGTTTCCAAGTTGTGGCCATTCATCCTCTCCAGAATTTCAGTGTGAAAAATACCCAAATTTGGCCATGGACAGCTACTGGAAAAATAGTTTCTGGAAAAGGCATTTATAGCATTCGAAAGGTCCTTCCTAGGACTACTTAGGGTATTCCGTATATGAATGCAACAATTCCAGTTTCCAAGTTACGACCATTCATCCTCTCCAGAATTTCAGTGTGAAAAATGCCCAACTTTGGCCATGGACAACTACTGGAGACAACAGTTTCTGGAAAAGGCGTTTACAGCATTAGAAAGGTCCTTACGAGGACTACTTAGGATATTCCATATATGAATGCCGCCATTCCAGTTTCCAAGTTATGGCCACTCATTCTCTCCAGAATTTCAGTGTGAACAATAACCAAATTTGACCATGGTTAACTAATGGAAAAAACGGTATCTGGAAAAGGCGTTAATAGCATTTGAAACGTCCTTCCTAGGACTACCTAAGATATTCCATATATGAATGCCACCATTCCAGTTTCCATGTTATGGCCATTCATCCTCTCCAGAATTTCAGTGTGAAAAATAGCCAAACTTGGCCATGGAAAACTACTGGAAAAACGGTTTCTGGAAAAGGCGTTTATAGTATTCGAAAGGTCCTTCCTAGGATATTCCATATATGAATGCCACCATTCCAGTTTCCATGTTATGGCCATTCATCCTCTCCAGAATTTCAGTGTGAAAAATAGCCAAACTTGGCCATGGAAAACTACTGAAAAAACGGTTTCTGGAAAAGGCGTTTATAGTATTCGAAAGGTCCTTCCTAGGACTACCTAGGATATGCCATATATGAATGCCACCATTCCAGTTTCCAAGTTATGGCCATTCATCCTCTCCAGAATTTCAGTGTGAAAAATACCCAAATTTGGCTATGGATAACTACTGAAAAAAACAGTTTTGGATAACTACAGGAAAAAACAGTTTCTGAGAAAGGCGTTTATAGCATTGGAAAGGTCCTTACTAGGACTACTTAGGATATTCCATATTTGAATGCCACCATTCCAGATTCCAAGTTATGGCCATTCATCCTCTCCAGAATTTCAGTGTCAAAAATACCCAATTTTGGCCATGGACAACTACTGGAGACAACAGTTTCTGGAAAAGGCGTTTATAGTATTCGAAATGTCCTTCCTAGGACTACCTAGGATATTCCATATATGAGTGCCACCATTCCAGTTTTCAAGTTATAGCCATTCATCCTGTCCAGAATTTCAGTGTGAAAAATACCCAAATTTGGCCATGGATAACTACTGGAAAAAACAGTTTCTGGAAAAGGCGTTTATAGCATTCAAAAGGTCCTTACTAGGACTACTTAGGATATTCCATATATGAATGCCACCATTCCAGTTTCCAAGTTGTGGCCATTCATCCTCTCCAGAATTTCAGTGTGAAAAATACCCAAATTTGGCCATGGACAACTACTGGAGACAACAGTTTCTGGAAAAGGCGTTTATAGCATTCGAAAGGTCCTTACCAGGACTACTTAGGATATTCCATATATGAATGCCACCATTCCAGTTTCCAAGTTATGGCCATTCATCCTCTCCAGAATTTCAGTGTGAAAAATACCCAAATTTGGCCATGGACAACTACTGGAGACAACAGTTTCTGGAAAAGGCGTTTATAGCATTCGAAAGGTCCTTACCAGGACTACTTAGGATATTCCATATATGAATGCCACCATTCCAGTTTCCAAGTTATGGCCATTCATCCTCTCCAGAATTTCAGTGTGAAAATAGCCAAACTTGGCCATGGAAAACTACTGGAAAAAACGGTTTCTGGAAAAGGCGTTTATAGTATTCGAAAGGTCCTTCCTAGGACTACTTAGGGTATTCCCTATATGAATGCAACAATTCCAGTTTCCAAGTTATGGCCATTCATCCTCTCCAGAATTTCAGTGTGAAAAATACCCAACTTTGGCCATGGACAACTACTGGAGACAACAGTTTCTGGAAAAGGCGTTTACAACATTAGAAAGGTCCCTACTAGGACTACTTAGGATATTCCATATATGAATGCCACCATTCCAGTTTCCAAGTTATGGCCATTCATCCTCTCCAGAATTTCAGTGTGAACAACACCCAAATTTGGCCATGGACAAGTACTGGAAAAAACGGTATCTGGAAAAGGCGTTTATAGCATTTGAAACGTCCTTCCTAGGACTACTTAGGATATTCCATATATGAATGCCACCATTCCAGTTTCCAAGTTATGGATTCATCCTCTCCAGAATTTCACTGTCAAAAATACCCAACTTTGGCCATGGACAACTACTGGAAAAAACAGTTTCTGGAAAAGGCAGTTATAGCATTCGAAAGGTTCTTCCTAGGACTACTTAGGGTATTCCCTATATGAATGCCAACATTCCAGTTTCCATGTTATGGCCATTCATCCTCTCCAGAATTTCAGTGTCAAAAATACCCAAATTTGGCCATGGACAACTACTGGAGACAACAGTTTCTGGAAAAGGCGTTTACAGCATTTGAAACGTCCTTCCTAGGACTACCTAGGATACTCCATATATGAATGCCACCATTCCAGTTTCCATGTTATGGCCATTCATCCTCTCCAGAATTTCAGTGTGAAAATAGCCAAACTTGGCCATGGAAAACTACTGGAAAAGACGGTTTCTGGAAAAGGCGTTTATAGTATTCGAAAGGTCCTTCCTAGGACTACTTAGGGTATTCCCTATATGAATGCAACAATTCCAGTTTCTAAGTTATGGCCATTCATCCTCTCCAGAATTTCAGTGTGAAAAATACCCAAATTTGGCCATTGATAACTACTGGAAAAAACAGTTTCTGGAGAAGGCGTTTGTAGCATTCTAAAGGTCCTTACTAGGACTACTTAGGATATTCCATATATGAATGCCACCATTCCAGTTTCCAAGTTGTGGCCATTCATCCTCTCCAGAATTTCAGTGTGAAAAATTCCCAAATTTGGCCATGGACAGCTACTGGAAAAACAGTTTCTGGAAAAGGCATTTATAGCATTCGAAAGGTCCTTCCTATGACTACTTAGGGTATTCCGTATATGAATGCAAAAATTCCAGTTTCCAAGTTACGACCATTCATCCGCTCCAGAATTTCAGTGTGAAAAATACCCAACTTTGGCCATGGACAACTACTGGAGACAACAGTTTCTGGAAAAGGCGTTTACAGCATTAGAAAGGTCCTTACTAGGACTACTTAGGATATTCCATATTTGAATGCCACCATTGCATTTTCCAAGTTATGGCCATTCATCCTCTTCAGAATTTTAGTGTGAACAATACCCAAATTTGGCCATGGATAACTAATGGAAAAAACGGTATCTGGAAAAGGCGTTAATAGCATTTGAAACGTCCTTCCTAGGACTACCTAGGATATTCCATATATGAATGCCACCATTCCAGTTTCCATGTTATGGGCATTCATCTTCTCCAGAATTTCAGTGTGAAAAATACCCAAATTTGGCCATGGAAAACTACTGGAAAAACGGTTTCTGGAAAAGGCGTTTATAGTATTCGAAAGGTCCTTCCTAGGAATACCTAGGATATTCCATATATGAATGCCACCATTCCAGTTTCCAAGTTATGGCCATTCATCCTCTCCAGAATTTCAGTGTGAAAAATACCCAAATTTGGCCATGGATAACTACTGGAAAAAACAGTTTTGTATAACTACAGGAAAAAACAGTTTCTGGGAAAGGCGTTTATAGCATTCGAAAGGTCCTTACTAGGACTACTTAGGATATTCCATATTTGAATGCCACCATTCCAGATTCCAAGTTATGGCCATTCATCCTCTCCAGAATTTCAGTGTCAAAAATACCCAATTTTGGCCATGGACAACTACTGAAGACAACATTTTCTGGAAAGGGCGTTTATAGTATTCGAAATGTCCTTCCTAGGACTACCTAGGATATTCCATATATGAGTGCCACCATTCCAGTTTTCAAGTTATAGCCTTTCATCCTGTCCAGAATTTCAGAACGGAAAAGGCGTTTATAGCATTCGAAAGGTCCTTACTAGGACTACTTAGGATATTCCCTATATGAATGCCACCATTCCAGCTTCCAAGTTATGGCCATTCATCCTCTCCAGAATTTTAGTGTCAAAAATACCCAACTTTAGCCATGGACAACTACTGGAAAAGGCGTTTATACCATAGGAAAGGTCCTTCCTAGGACTACTTAGGTTATTCCCTATATGAATGCCAACATTCCAGTTCCCAAGTTATGGCCATTCATCCTCTCCAGAATTTCAGTGTGAAAAATACCCAAATTTGGCCATGGACAACTACTGGAGACAACGGTTTCTGGAAAGTGCGTTTATAGCATTCGAAAGGTCCTTACTAGGACTACTTAGGATATTCCATATATGAATGCCACCATTCCAGTTTCCAAGTTATGGCCATTCATCCTCTCCAGAATTTCAGTGTCAAAAATACCCAAATTTGGACATGGACAAGTACTGGAAAAAACTGTTTCTGGAAAAGGCGTTTATAGCATTCGAAATGTTCTTCCTAGGACTACTTAGGATAATTCCTATATGAATGCCACCATTCCAGTTTCCAAGTTATGGCCATTCATCCTCTCCAGAATTTCAGTGTCAAAAATACCCAAATCTGGCCATGGACAACTACTGGAGACAGCAGTTTCTGGAAAAGGCGTTTATAGCATTCGAAAGGTCCTTACCAGGACTACTTAGGATATTCCATATATGAATGCCACCATTCCAGTTTCCATGTTATGGTCATTCATCCTCTCCAGAATTTCAGTGTGAAAAATACCCAAATTTGGTCATGGATAACTACTGGAAAAAACAGTTTCTGGAAAAGGCGTTTATAACATTCAAAAGGTCCTTACTAGGACTACTTAGGATATTCCATATATGAATGCCACCATTCCAGTTTCCAAGTTGTGGCCATTCATCCTCTCCAGAATTTCAGTGAGAAAAATACCCAACTTCGGCCATGGACAACTACTGGAGACAACAGTTTCTGGAAAAGGCGTTTACAGCATTAGAAAGGTCCTTACTAGGACTACTTAGGATATTCCATATATGAATGCCACCATTCCAGTTTCCAAGTTATGGCCATTCATCCTGTTCAGAATTTCAGTGTGAAAAATACCCAAATTTGGCCATCGACAACTACGGGGAAAAACGGTTGCTGGAAAAGTCGTTTATAACATTCGAAAGGTTCTTACTAGGGCTACTTAGGATATTCCCTATATGAATGCCACCATTTCAGTTTCCAAGTTATGTCCATTCATCTTCTCCAGAATTTCAGTGTGAAAAATACCCAACTTTGGCCATGGACATCTACTGGAGACAACTGTTTCTGGAAAAGGCGTTTACAGCATTAGAAAGGTTATTACTAGGGCTACTTAGGATATTCCATATATGAATGCCACCATTCCAGTTTCCAAGTTATGGCCATTCATCCTGTCCAGACTTTCAGTGTGAAAAATAGCCAAACTTGGCCATGGACAGCTACTGGAAAAACAGTTTCTGGAAAAGGCGTTTATAGCATTCGAAAGGTATTTACTAGGGCTACTTAGGATATTCCCTATATGAATGCCACCATTTCAGTTTCCAAGTTATGTCCATTCATCCTCTCCAGAATTTCAGTGTGAAAAATAGCCAAACTTGGCCATGGACAGCTACTGGAAAAGGCATTTATAGCATTCGAAAGGTCCTTCCTAAGACTACTTAGGGTATTCCGTATATGAATGCCACCATTCCAGTTTCCAAGTTATGGCCATTCATCCTCTCCAGAATTTCAGTGTCAAAAATACCCAACTTTGGCCATGGACAATTACTGGAAAAATAGTTTCTGGAAAAGGCATTTATAGCATTCGAAAGGTCCTTCCTAGGACTACTTAGGGTATTCCGTATATGAATGCAACAATTCCAGTTTCCAAGTTACGACCATTCATCCTCTCCAGAATTTCAGTGTGAAAAATGCCCAACTTTGGCCATGGACAACTACTGGAGACAACAGTTTCTGGAAAAGGCGTTTACAGCATTAGAAAGGTCCTTACGAGGACTACTTAGGATATTCCATATATGAATGCCGCCATTCCAGTTTCCAAGTTATGGCCACTCATTCTCTCCAGAATTTCAGTGTGAACAATAACCAAATTTGACCATGGTTAACTAATGGAAAAAACGGTATCTGGAAAAGGCGTTAATAGCATTTGAAACGTCCTTCCTAGGACTACCTAGGATATTCCATATATGAATGCCACCATTCCAGTTTCCATGTTATGGCCATTCATCCTCTCCAGAATTTCAGTGTGAAAAATAGCCAAACTTGGCCATGGAAAACTACTGGAAAAACGGTTTCTGGAAAAGGCGTTTATAGTATTCGAAAGGTCCTTCCTAGGATATTCCATATATGAATGCCACCATTCCAGTTTCCATGTTATGGCCATTCATCCTCTCCAGAATTTCAGTGTGAAAAATAGCCAAACTTGGCCATGGAAAACTACTGAAAAAACGGTTTCTGGAAAAGGCGTTTATAGTATTCGAAAGGTATTTACTAGGGCTACTTAGGATATTCCCTATATGAATGCCACCATTTCAGTTTCCAAGTTATGTCCATTCATCCTCTCCAGAATTTCAGTGTGAAAAATAGCCAAACTTGGCCATGGACAGCTACTGGAAAAGGCGTTTATGACATTCTAAAGGTCCTTACTAGGACTACTTAGGATATTCCATATATGAATGCCACCATTCCAGTTTCCAAGTTGTGGCCATTCATCCTCTCCAGAATTTCAGTGTGAAAAATACCCAAATTTGGCCATGGACAGCTACTGGAAAAATAGTTTCTGGAAAAGGCATTTATAGCATTCGAAAGGTCCTTCCTAGGACTACTTAGGGTATTCCGTATATGAATGCAACAATTCCAGTTTCCAAGTTACGACCATTCATCCTCTCCAGAATTTCAGTGTGAAAAATGCCCAACTTTGGCCATGGACAACTACTGGAGACAACAGTTTCTGGAAAAGGCGTTTACAGCATTAGAAAGGTCCTTACGAGGACTACTTAGGATATTCCATATATGAATGCCGCCATTCCAGTTTCCAAGTTATGGCCACTCATTCTCTCCAGAATTTCAGTGTGAACAATAACCAAATTTGACCATGGTTAACTAATGGAAAAAACGGTATCTGGAAAAGGCGTTAATAGCATTTGAAACGTCCTTCCTAGGACTACCTAGGATATTCCATATATGAATGCCACCATTCCAGTTTCCATGTTATGGCCATTCATCCTCTCCAGAATTTCAGTGTGAAAAATAGCCAAACTTGGCCATGGAAAACTACTGGAAAAACGGTTTCTGGAAAAGGCGTTTATAGTATTCGAAAGGTCCTTCCTAGGATATTCCATATATGAATGCCACCATTCCAGTTTCCATGTTATGGCCATTCATCCTCTCCAGAATTTCAGTGTGAAAAATAGCCAAACTTGGCCATGGAAAACTACTGAAAAAACGGTTTCTGGAAAAGGCGTTTATAGTATTCGAAAGGTCCTTCCTAGGACTACCTAGGATATGCCATATATGAATGCCACCATTCCAGTTTCCAAGTTATGGCCATTCATCCTCTCCAGAATTTCAGTGTGAAAAATACCCAAATTTGGCTATGGATAACTACTGAAAAAAACAGTTTTGGATAACTACAGGAAAAAACAGTTTCTGAGAAAGGCGTTTATAGCATTGGAAAGGTCCTTACTAGGACTACTTAGGATATTCCATATTTGAATGCCACCATTCCAGATTCCAAGTTATGGCCATTCATCCTCTCCAGAATTTCAGTGTCAAAAATACCCAATTTTGGCCATGGACAACTACTGGAGACAACAGTTTCTGGAAAAGGCGTTTATAGTATTCGAAATGTCCTTCCTAGGACTACCTAGGATATTCCATATATGAGTGCCACCATTCCAGTTTTCAAGTTATAGCCATTCATCCTGTCCAGAATTTCAGTGTGAAAAATACCCAAATTTGGCCATGGATAACTACTGGAAAAAACAGTTTCTGGAAAAGGCGTTTATAGCATTCAAAAGATCCTTACTAGGACTACTTAGGATATTCCATATATGAATGCCACCATTCCAGTTTCCAAGTTGTGGCCATTCATCCTCTCCAGAATTTCAGTGTGAAAAATACCCAAATTTGGCCATGGACAACTACTGGAGACAACAGTTTCTGGTAAAGGCGTTTATAGCATTCGAAAGGTCCTTACCAGGACTACTTAGGATATTCCATATATGAATGCCACCATTCCAGTTTCCAAGTTATGGCCATTCATCCTCTCCAGAATTTCAGTGTGAAAAATACCCAAATTTGGCCATGGACAACTACTGGAGACAACAGTTTCTGGAAAAGGCGTTTATAGCATTCGAAAGGTCCTTACCAGGACTACTTAGGATATTCCATATATGAATGCCACCATTCCAGTTTCCAAGTTATGGCCATTCATCCTCTCCAGAATTTCAGTGTGAAAATAGCCAAACTTGGCCATGGAAAACTACTGGAAAAAACGGTTTCTGGAAAAGGCGTTTATAGTATTCGAAAGGTCCTTCCTAGGACTACTTAGGGTATTCCCTATATGAATGCAACAATTCCAGTTTCCAAGTTATGGCCATTCATCCTCTCCAGAATTTCAGTGTGAAAAATACCCAACTTTGGCCATGGACAACTACTGGAGACAACAGTTTCTGGAAAAGGCGTTTACAACATTAGAAAGGTCCCTACTAGGACTACTTAGGATATTCCATATATGAATGCCACCATTCCAGTTTCCAAGTTATGGCCATTCATCCTCTCCAGAATTTCAGTGTGAACAACACCCAAATTTGGCCATGGACAAGTACTGGAAAAAACGGTATCTGGAAAAGGCGTTTATAGCATTTGAAACTAGGACTACTTGGGATATTCCATATATGAATGCCACCATTCCAGTTTCCAAGTTATGGATTCATCCTCTCCAGAATTTCACTGTCAAAAATACCCAACTTTGGCCATGGACAACTACTGGAAAAAACAGTTTCTGGAAAAGGCATTTATAGCATTCGAAAGGTTCTTCCTAGGACTACTTAGGGTATTCCCTATATGAATGCCAACATTCCAGTTTCCATGTTATGGCCATTCATCCTCTCCAGAATTTCAGTGTCAAAAATACCCAAATTTGGCCATGGACAACTACTGGAGACAACAGTTTCTGGAAAAGGCGTTTACAGCATTTGAAACGTCCTTCCTAGGACTACCTAGGATACTCCATATATGAATGCCACCATTCCAGTTTCCATGTTATGGCCATTCATCCTCTCCAGAATTTCAGTGTGAAAATAGCCAAACTTGGCCATGGAAAACTACTGGAAAAGACGGTTTCTGGAAAAGGTGTTTATAGTATTCGAAAGGTCCTTCCTAGGACTACTTAGGGTATTCCCTATATGAATGCAACAATTCCAGTTTCCAAGTTATGGCCATTCATCCTCTCCAGAATTTCAGTGTGAAAAATACCCAAATTTGGCCATTGATAACTACTGGAAAAAACAGTTTCTGGAGAAGGCGTTTGTAGCATTCTAAAGGTCCTTACTAGGACTACTTAGGATATTCCATATATGAATGCCACCATTCCAGTTTCCAAGTTGTGGCCATTCATCCTCTCCAGAATTTCAGTGTGAAAAATTCCCAAATTTGGCCATGGACAGCTACTGGAAAAACAGTTTCTGGAAAAGGCATTTATAGCATTCGAAAGGTCCTTCCTATGACTACTTAGGGTATTCCGTATATAAATGCAAAAATTCCAGTTTCCAAGTTACGACCATTCATCCGCTCCAGAATTTCAGTGTGAAAAATACCCAACTTTGGCCATGGACAACTACTGGAGACAACAGTTTCTGGAAAAGGCGTTTACAGCATTAGAAAGGTCCTTACTAGGACTACTTAGGATATTCCATATTTGAATGCCACCATTCCATTTTCCAAGTTATGGCCATTCATCCTCTTCAGAATTTTAGTGTGAACAATACCCAAATTTGGCCATGGATAACTAATGGAAAAAACCGTATCTGGAAAAGGCGTTAATAGCATTTGAAACGTCCTTCCAAGGACTACCTAGGATATTCCATATATGAATGCCACCATTCCAGTTTCCATGTTATGGGCATTCATCTTCTCCAGAATTTCAGTGTGAAAAATACCCAAATTTGACCATGGTTAACTAATGGAAAAAACGGTATCTGGAAAAGGCGTTAATAGCATTTGAAACGTCCTTCCTAGGACTACCTAGGATATTCCATATATGAATGCCACCATTCCAGTTTCCATGTTATGGCCATTCATCCTCTCCAGAATTTCAGTGTGAAAAATAGCCAAACTTGGCCATGGAAAACTACTGGAAAAACGGTTTCTGGAAAAGGCGTTTATAGTATTCGAAAGGTCCTTCCTAGGATATTCCATATATGAATGCCACCATTCCAGTTTCCATGTTATGGCCATTCATCCTCTCCAGAATTTCAGTGTGAAAAATAGCCAAACTTGGCCATGGAAAACTACTGAAAAAACGGTTTCTGGAAAAGGCGTTTATAGTATTCGAAAGGTCCTTCCTAGGACTACCTAGGATATGCCATATATGAATGCCACCATTCCAGTTTCCAAGTTATGGCCATTCATCCTCTCCAGAATTTCAGTGTGAAAAATACCCAAATTTGGCTATGGATAACTACTGAAAAAAACAGTTTTGGATAACTACAGGAAAAAACAGTTTCTGAGAAAGGCGTTTATAGCATTGGAAAGGTCCTTACTAGGACTACTTAGGATATTCCATATTTGAATGCCACCATTCCAGATTCCAAGTTATGGCCATTCATCCTCTCCAGAATTTCAGTGTCAAAAATACCCAATTTTGGCCATGGACAACTACTGGAGACAACAGTTTCTGGAAAAGGCGTTTATAGTATTCGAAATGTCCTTCCTAGGACTACCTAGGATATTCCATATATGAGTGCCACCATTCCAGTTTTCAAGTTATAGCCATTCATCCTGTCCAGAATTTCAGTGTGAAAAATACCCAAATTTGGCCATGGATAACTACTGGAAAAAACAGTTTCTGGAAAAGGCGTTTATAGCATTCAAAAGATCCTTACTAGGACTACTTAGGATATTCCATATATGAATGCCACCATTCCAGTTTCCAAGTTGTGGCCATTCATCCTCTCCAGAATTTCAGTGTGAAAAATACCCAAATTTGGCCATGGACAACTACTGGAGACAACAGTTTCTGGTAAAGGCGTTTATAGCATTCGAAAGGTCCTTACCAGGACTACTTAGGATATTCCATATATGAATGCCACCATTCCAGTTTCCAAGTTATGGCCATTCATCCTCTCCAGAATTTCAGTGTGAAAAATACCCAAATTTGGCCATGGACAACTACTGGAGACAACAGTTTCTGGAAAAGGCGTTTATAGCATTCGAAAGGTCCTTACCAGGACTACTTAGGATATTCCATATATGAATGCCACCATTCCAGTTTCCAAGTTATGGCCATTCATCCTCTCCAGAATTTCAGTGTGAAAATAGCCAAACTTGGCCATGGAAAACTACTGGAAAAAACGGTTTCTGGAAAAGGCGTTTATAGTATTCGAAAGGTCCTTCCTAGGACTACTTAGGGTATTCCCTATATGAATGCAACAATTCCAGTTTCCAAGTTATGGCCATTCATCCTCTCCAGAATTTCAGTGTGAAAAATACCCAACTTTGGCCATGGACAACTACTGGAGACAACAGTTTCTGGAAAAGGCGTTTACAACATTAGAAAGGTCCCTACTAGGACTACTTAGGATATTCCATATATGAATGCCACCATTCCAGTTTCCAAGTTATGGCCATTCATCCTCTCCAGAATTTCAGTGTGAACAACACCCAAATTTGGCCATGGACAAGTACTGGAAAAAACGGTATCTGGAAAAGGCGTTTATAGCATTTGAAACTAGGACTACTTGGGATATTCCATATATGAATGCCACCATTCCAGTTTCCAAGTTATGGATTCATCCTCTCCAGAATTTCACTGTCAAAAATACCCAACTTTGGCCATGGACAACTACTGGAAAAAACAGTTTCTGGAAAAGGCATTTATAGCATTCGAAAGGTTCTTCCTAGGACTACTTAGGGTATTCCCTATATGAATGCCAACATTCCAGTTTCCATGTTATGGCCATTCATCCTCTCCAGAATTTCAGTGTCAAAAATACCCAAATTTGGCCATGGACAACTACTGGAGACAACAGTTTCTGGAAAAGGCGTTTACAGCATTTGAAACGTCCTTCCTAGGACTACCTAGGATACTCCATATATGAATGCCACCATTCCAGTTTCCATGTTATGGCCATTCATCCTCTCCAGAATTTCAGTGTGAAAATAGCCAAACTTGGCCATGGAAAACTACTGGAAAAGACGGTTTCTGGAAAAGGTGTTTATAGTATTCGAAAGGTCCTTCCTAGGACTACTTAGGGTATTCCCTATATGAATGCAACAATTCCAGTTTCCAAGTTATGGCCATTCATCCTCTCCAGAATTTCAGTGTGAAAAATACCCAAATTTGGCCATTGATAACTACTGGAAAAAACAGTTTCTGGAGAAGGCGTTTGTAGCATTCTAAAGGTCCTTACTAGGACTACTTAGGATATTCCATATATGAATGCCACCATTCCAGTTTCCAAGTTGTGGCCATTCATCCTCTCCAGAATTTCAGTGTGAAAAATTCCCAAATTTGGCCATGGACAGCTACTGGAAAAACAGTTTCTGGAAAAGGCATTTATAGCATTCGAAAGGTCCTTCCTATGACTACTTAGGGTATTCCGTATATAAATGCAAAAATTCCAGTTTCCAAGTTACGACCATTCATCCGCTCCAGAATTTCAGTGTGAAAAATACCCAACTTTGGCCATGGACAACTACTGGAGACAACAGTTTCTGGAAAAGGCGTTTACAGCATTAGAAAGGTCCTTACTAGGACTACTTAGGATATTCCATATTTGAATGCCACCATTCCATTTTCCAAGTTATGGCCATTCATCCTCTTCAGAATTTTAGTGTGAACAATACCCAAATTTGGCCATGGATAACTAATGGAAAAAACCGTATCTGGAAAAGGCGTTAATAGCATTTGAAACGTCCTTCCAAGGACTACCTAGGATATTCCATATATGAATGCCACCATTCCAGTTTCCATGTTATGGGCATTCATCTTCTCCAGAATTTCAGTGTGAAAAATACCCAAATTTGGCCATGGAAAACTACTGGAAAAACGGTTTCTGGAAAAGGCGTTTATAGTATTCGAAAGGTCCTTCCTAGGAATACCTAGGATATTCCATATATGAATGCCACCATTCCAGTTTCCAAGTTATGGCCATTCATCCTCTCCAGAATTTCAGTGTGAAAAATACCCAAATTTGGCCATGGATAACTACTGGAAAAAACAGTTTTGTATAACTACAGGAAAAAACAGTTTCTGGGAAAGGCGTTTATAGCATTCGAAAGGTCCTTACTAGGACTACTTAGGATATTCCATATTTGAATGCCACCATTCCAGATTCCAAGTTATGGCCATTCATCCTCTCCAGAATTTCAGTGTCAAAAATACCCAATTTTGGCCATGGACAACTACTGAAGACAACATTTTCTGGAAAGGGCGTTTATAGTATTCGAAATGTCCTTCCTAGGACTACCTAGGATAATCCATATATGAGTGCCACCATTCCAGTTTTCAAGTTATAGCCTTTCATCCTGTCCA
Organism: Polietes domitor; assembly: GCA_947397865.1. Lineage (NCBI taxonomy): Eukaryota > Metazoa > Arthropoda > Insecta > Diptera > Muscidae > Polietes > Polietes domitor. The sequence goes on from CANDYM010000178.1 coordinate 17,758, forward strand.
GAATTTCAGAACGGAAAAGGCGTTTATAGCATTCGAAAGGTCCTTACTAGGACTACTTAGGATATTCCCTATATGAATGCCACCATTCCAGCTTCCAAGTTATGGCCATTCATCCTCTCCAGAATTTTAGTGTCAAAAATACCCAACTTTGGCCATGGACAACTACTGGAAAAGGCGTTTATACCATAGGAAAGGTCCTTCCTAGGACTACTTAGGTTATTCCCTATATGAATGCCAACATTCCAGTTCCCAAGTTATGGCCATTCATCCTCTCCAGAATTTCAGTGTGAAAAATACCCAAATTTGGCCATGGACAACTACTGGAGACAACGGTTTCTGGAAAGTGCGTTTATAGCATTCGAAAGGTCCTTACTAGGACTACTTAGGATATTCCATATATGAATGCCACCATTCCAGTTTCCAAGTTATGGCCATTCATCCTCTCCAGAATTTCAGTGTCAAAAATACCCAAATTTGGACATGGACAAGTACTGGAAAAAACTGTTTCTGGAAAAGGCGTTTATAGCATTCGAAATGTTCTTCCTAGGACTACTTAGGATAATTCCTATATGAATGCCACCATTCCAGTTTCCAAGTTATGGCCATTCATCCTCTCCAGAATTTCAGTGTCAAAAATACCCAAATCTGGCCATGGACAACTACTGGAGACAGCAGTTTCTGGAAAAGGCGTTTATAGCATTCGAAAGGTCCTTACCAGGACTACTTAGGATATTCCATATATGAATGCCACCATTCCAGTTTCCATGTTATGGTCATTCATCCTCTCCAGAATTTCAGTGTGAAAAATACCCAAATTTGGTCATGGATAACTACTGGAAAAAACAGTTTCTGGAAAAGGCGTTTATAACATTCAAAAGGTCCTTACTAGGACTACTTAGGATATTCCATATATGAATGCCACCATTCCAGTTTCCAAGTTGTGGCCATTCATCCTCTCCAGAATTTCAGTGAGAAAAATACCCAACTTTGGCCATGGACAACTACTGGAGACAACAGTTTCTGGAAAAGGCGTTTACAGCATTAGAAAGGTCCTTACTAGGACTACTTAGGATATTCCATATATGAATGCCACCATTCCAGTTTCCAAGTTATGGCCATTCATCCTGTTCAGAATTTCAGTGTGAAAAATACCCAAATTTGGCCATCGACAACTACGGGGAAAAACGGTTGCTGGAAAAGTCGTTTATAACATTCGAAAGGTTCTTACTAGGGCTACTTAGGATATTCCCTATATGAATGCCACCATTTCAGTTTCCAAGTTATGTCCATTCATCTTCTCCAGAATTTCAGTGTGAAAAATACCCAACTTTGGCCATGGACATCTACTGGAGACAACTGTTTCTGGAAAAGGCGTTTACAGCATTAGAAAGGTTATTACTAGGGCTACTTAGGATATTCCATATATGAATGCCACCATTCCAGTTTCCAAGTTATGGCCATTCATCCTGTCCAGACTTTCAGTGTGAAAAATAGCCAAACTTGGCCATGGACAGCTACTGGAAAAACAGTTTCTGGAAAAGGCGTTTATAGCATTCGAAAGGTATTTACTAGGGCTACTTAGGATATTCCCTATATGAATGCCACCATTTCAGTTTCCAAGTTATGGCCATTCATCCTCTCCAGAATTTCAGTGTCAAAAATACCCAACTTTGGCCATGGACAATTACTGGAAAAGGCGTTTATACCATAGGAAAGGTCCTTCCTAGGACTACGTAGGATATTCCATATATGAATGCCACCATTCCAGTTTCCATGTTATGGCCATTCATCCTCTCCAGACTTTCAGTGTGAAAAATAGCCAAACTTGGCCATGGACAGCTACTGGAAAAACAGTTTCTGGAAAAGGCATTTATAGCATTCGAAAGGTCCTTCCTAGGACTACTTAGGGTATTCCGTATGTGAATGCCACCACTCCAGTTTCCAAGTTGTGGCCATTCATCCTCTCCAGAATTTCAGTGTGAAAAATACCCAACTTTGGCCATGGACAACTACTGTAGACAACAGTTTCTGGAAAAGGCGTTTACAGCATTAGAAAGGTCCTTACTAGGACTACTTAGGATATTCCATATATGAATGCCACCATTCCAGTTTCCAAGTTATGGCCATTCATCCTGTCCAGATTTTCAGTGTGAAAAATAGCCAAACTTGGCCATGGACAGCTACTGGAAAAACAGTTTCTGGAAAAGGCGTTTATAGCATTCGAAAGGTATTTACTAGGGCTACTTAGGATATTCCCTATATGAATGCCACCATTCCAGTTTCCAAATTGTGGCCATTCATCCTCTCCAGAATTTCAGTGTGAAAAATACCCAAATTTGGCGATGGACAACTACTGGAAAAGGCGTTTATACCATAGGAAAGGTTCTTCCTAGGACTACTTAGGGTATTGCCTATATGTATGCAACAATTACAGTTTCCAAGTTACGGCCATTCATCCGCTCTAGAATTTCAGTGTGAAAAATTACCAGATTTGGTCATAGTTGTCGGGAAAAAGGTTTCTGGAAAAGGCGTTTATAGCATTTGAAAGGTCCTTCCTAGGACTACTTAGAGCATTGCATATATGAATGCCACCATTGCAGTTTCCAAGTTACGACCATTCATCCTCTCCAGAATTTCAGTGTGAAAAATGCCCAACTTTGGCCATGGACAACTACTGGAGACAACAGTTTCTGGAAAAGGCGTTTACAGCATTAGAAAGGTCCTTACGAGGACTACTTAGGATATTCCATATATGAATGCCGCCATTCCAGTTTCCAAGTTATGGCCACTCATTCTCTCCAGAATTTCAGTGTGAACAATAACCAAATTTGACCATGGTTAACTAATGGAAAAAACGGTATCTGGAAAAGGCGTTAATAGCATTTGAAACGTCCTTCCTAGGACTACCTAGGATATTCCATATATGAATGCCACCATTCCAGTTTCCATGTTATGGCCATTCATCCTCTCCAGAATTTCAGTGTGAAAAATAGCCAAACTTGGCCATGGAAAAATACTGGAAAAACGGTTTCTGGAAAAGGCGTTTATAGTATTCGAAAGGTCCTTCCTAGGATATTCCATATATGAATGCCACCATTCCAGTTTCCATGTTATGGCCATTCATCCTCTCCAGAATTTCATTGTGAAAAATAGCCAAACTTGGCCATGGAAAACTACTGAAAAAACGGTTTCTGGAAAAGGCGTTTATAGTATTCGAAAGGTCCTTCCTAGGACTACCTAGGATATGCCATATATGAATGCCACCATTCCAGTTTCCAAGTTATGGCCATTCATCCTCTCCAGAATTTCAGTGTGAAAAATACCCAAACTTGGCTATGGATAACTACTGAAAAAAACAGTTTTGGATAACTACAGGAAAAAACAGTTTCTGAGAAAGGCGTTTATAGCATTGGAAAGGTCCTTACTAGGACTACTTAGGATATTCCATATTTGAATGCCACCATTCCAGATTCCAAGTTATGGCCATTCATCCTCTCCAGAATTTCAGTGTCAAAAATACCCAATTTTGGCCATGGACAACTACTGGAGACAACAGTTTCTGGAAAAGGCGTTTATAGTATTCGAAATGTCCTTCCTAGGACTACCTAGGATATTCCATATATGAGTGCCACCATTCCAGTTTTCAAGTTATAGCCATTCATCCTCTCCAGAATTTCAGTGTGAAAAATACCCAAATTTGGCCATGGACAACTACTGGAGACAACAGTTTCTGGAAAAGGCGTTTATAGCATTCGAAAGGTCCTTACCAGGACTACTTAGGATATTCCATATATGAATGCCACCATTCCAGTTTCCAAGTTATGGCCATTCATCCTCTCCAGAATTTCAGTGTGAAAATAGCCAAACTTGGCCATGGAAAACTACTGGAAAAAACGGTTTCTGGAAAAGGCGTTTATAGTATTCGAAAGGTCCTTCCTAGGACTACTTAGGGTATTCCCTATATGAATGCAACAATTCCATTTTCCAAGTTATGGCCATTCATCCTCTCCAGAATTTCAGTGTGAAAAATACCCAACTTTGGCCATGGACAACTACTGGAGACAACAGTTTCTGGAAAAGGCGTTTACAACATTAGAAAGGTCCCTACTAGGACTACTTAGGATATTCCATATATGAATGCCACCATTCCAGTTTCCAAGTTATGGCCATTCATCCTCTCCAGAATTTCAGTGTGAACAACACCCAAATTTGGCCATGGACAAGTACTGGAAAATACGGTATCTGGAAAAGGCGTTTATAGCATTTGAAACGTCCTTCCTAGGACTACTTGGGATATTCCATATATGAATGCCACCATTCCAGTTTCCAAGTTATGGATTCATCCTCTCCAGAATTTCACTGTCAAAAATACCCAACTTTGGCCATGGACAACTACTGGAAAAAACAGTTTCTGGAAAAGGCATTTATAGCATTCGAAAGGTTCTTCCTAGGACTACTTAGGGTATTCCCTATATGAATGCCAACATTCCAGTTTCCATGTTATGGCCATTCATCCTCTCCAGAATTTCAGTGTCAAAAATACCCAAATTTGGCCATGGACAACTACTGGAGACAACAGTTTCTGGAAAAGGCGTTTACAGCATTTGAAACGTCCTTCCTAGGACTACCTAGGATACTCCATATATGAATGCCACCATTCCAGTTTCCATGTTATGGCCATTCATCCTCTCCAGAATTTCAGTGTGAAAATAGCCAAACTTGGCCATGGAAAACTACTGGAAAAGACGGTTTCTGGAAAAGGTGTTTATAGTATTCGAAAGGTCCTTCCTAGGACTACTTAGGGTATTCCCTATATGAATGCAACAATTCCAGTTTCCAAGTTATGGCCATTCATCCTCTCCAGAATTTCAGTGTGAAAAATACCCAAATTTGGCCATTGATAACTACTGGAAAAAACAGTTTCTGGAGAAGGCGTTTGTAGCATTCTAAAGGTCCTTACTAGGACTACTTAGGATATTCCATATATGAATGCCACCATTCCAGTTTCCAAGTTGTGGCCATTCATCCTCTCCAGAATTTCAGTGTGAAAAATTCCCAAATTTGGCCATGGACAGCTACTGGAAAAACAGTTTCTGGAAAAGGCATTTATAGCATTCGAAAGGTCCTTCCTATGACTACTTAGGGTATTCCGTATATGAATGCAAAAATTCCAGTTTCCAAGTTACGACCATTCATCCGCTCCAGAATTTCAGTGTGAAAAATACCCAACTTTGGCCATGGACAACTACTGGAGACAACAGTTTCTGGAAAAGGCGTTTACAGCATTAGAAAGGTCCTTACTAGGACTACTTAGGATATTCCATATTTGAATGCCACCATTCCATTTTCCAAGTTATGGCCATTCATCCTCTTCAGAATTTTAGTGTGAACAATACCCAAATTTGGCCATGGATAACTAATGGAAAAAACGGTATCTGGAAAAGGCGTTAATAGCATTTGAAACGTCCTTCCAAGGACTACCTAGGATATTCCATATATGAATGCCACCATTCCAGTTTCCATGTTATGGGCATTCATCTTCTCCAGAATTTCAGTGTGAAAAATACCCAAATTTGGCCATGGAAAACTACTGGAAAAACGGTTTCTGGAAAAGGCGTTTATAGTATTCGAAAGGTCCTTCCTAGGAATACCTAGGATATTCCATATATGAATGCCACCATTCCAGTTTCCAAGTTATGGCCATTCATCCTCTCCAGAATTTCAGTGTGAAAAATACCCAAATTTGGCCATGGATAACTACTGGAAAAAACAGTTTTGTATAACTACAGGAAAAAACAGTTTCTGGGAAAGGCGTTTATAGCATTCGAAAGGTCCTTACTAGGACTACTTAGGATATTCCATATTTGAATGCCACCATTCCAGATTCCAAGTTATGGCCATTCATCCTCTCCAGAATTTCAGTGTCAAAAATACCCAATTTTGGCCATGGACAACTACTGAAGACAACATTTTCTGGAAAGGGCGTTTATAGTATTCGAAATGTCCTTCCTAGGACTACCTAGGATATTCCATATATGAGTGCCACCATTCCAGTTTTCAAGTTATAGCCTTTCATCCTGTCCAGAATTTCAGAACGGAAAAGGCGTTTATAGCATTCGAAAGGTCCTTACTAGGACTACTTAGGATATTCCCTATATGAATGCCACCATTCCAGCTTCCAAGTTATGGCCATTCATCCTCTCCAGAATTTTAGTGTCAAAAATACCCAACTTTGGCCATGGACAACTACTGGAAAAGGCGTTTATACCATAGGAAAGGTCCTTCCTAGGACTACTTAGGTTATTCCCTATATGAATGCCAACATTCCAGTTCCCAAGTTATGGCCATTCATCCTCTCCAGAATTTCAGTGTGAAAAATACCCAAATTTGGCCATGGACAACTACTGGAGACAACGGTTTCTGGAAAGTGCGTTTATAGCATTCGAAAGGTCCTTACTAGGACTACTTAGGATATTTCATATATGAATGCCACCATTCCAGTTTCCAAGTTATGGCCATTCATCCTCTCCAGAATTTCAGTGTCAAAAATACCCAAATTTGGACATGGACAAGTACTGGAAAAAACTATTTCTGGAAAAGGCGTTTATAGCATTCGAAATGTTCTTCCTAGGACTACTTAGGATAATTCCTATATGAATGCCACCATTCCAGTTTCCAAGTTATGGCCATTCATCCTCTCCAGAATTTCAGTGTCAAAAATACCCAAATCTGGCCATGGACAACTACTGGAGACAGCAGTTTCTGGAAAAGGCGTTTATAGCATTCGAAAGGTCCTTACCAGGACTACTTAGGATATTCCATATATGAATGCCACCATTCCAGTTTCCATGTTATGGTCATTCATCCTCTCCAGAATTTCAGTGTGAAAAATACCCAAATTTGGTCATGGATAACTACTGGAAAAAACAGTTTCTGGAAAAGGCGTTTATAACATTCAAAAGGTCCTTACTAGGACTACTTAGGATATTCCATATATGAATGCCACCATTCCAGTTTCCAAGTTGTGGCCATTCATCCTCTCCAGAATTTCAGTGAGAAAAATACCCAACTTTGGCCATGGACAACTACTGGAGACAACAGTTTCTGGAAAAGGCGTTTACAGCATTAGAAAGGTCCTTACTAGGACTACTTAGGATATTCCATATATGAATGCCACCATTCCAGTTTCCAAGTTATGGCCATTCATCCTGTTCAGAATTTCAGTGTGAAAAATACCCAAATTTGGCCATCGACAACTACGGGGAAAAACGGTTGCTGGAAAAGTCGTTTATAACATTCGAAAGGTTCTTACTAGGGCTACTTAGGATATTCCCTATATGAATGCCACCATTTCAGTTTCCAAGTTATGTCCATTCATCTTCTCCAGAATTTCAGTGTGAAAAATACCCAACTTTGGCCATGGACATCTACTGGAGACAACTGTTTCTGGAAAAGGCGTTTACAGCATTAGAAAGGTTATTACTAGGGCTACTTAGGATATTCCATATATGAATGCCACCATTCCAGTTTCCAAGTTATGGCCATTCATCCTGTCCAGACTTTCAGTGTGAAAAATAGCCAAACTTGGCCATGGACAGCTACTGGAAAAACAGTTTCTGGAAAAGGCGTTTATAGCATTCGAAAGGTATTTACTAGGGCTACTTAGGATATTCCCTATATGAATGCCACCATTTCAGTTTCCAAGTTATGTCCATTCATCCTCTCCAGAATTTCAGTGTGAAAAATAGCCAAACTTGGCCATGGACAGCTACTGGAAAAGGCATTTATAGCATTCGAAAGGTCCTTCCTAAGACTACTTAGGGTATTCCGTATATGAATGCCACCATTCCAGTTTCCAAGTTATGGCCATTCATCCTCTCCAGAATTTCAGTGTCAAAAATACCCAACTTTGGCCATGGACAATTACTGGAAAAGGCGTTTATACCATAGGAAAGGTCCTTCCTAGGACTACGTAGGATATTCCATATATGAATGCCACCATTCCAGTTTCCATGTTATGGCCATTCATCCTCTCCAGACTTTCAGTGTGAAAAATAGCCAAACTTGGCCATGGACAGCTACTGGAAAAACAGTTTCTGGAAAAGGCATTTATAGCATTCGAAAGGTCCTTCCTAGGACTACTTAGGGTATTCCGTATGTGAATGCCACCATTCCAGTTTCCAAGTTGTGGCCATTCATCCTCTCCAGAATTTCAGTGTGAAAAATACCCAACTTTGGCCATGGACAACTACTGTAGACAACAGTTTCTGGAAAAGGCGTTTACAGCATTAGAAAGGTCCTTACTAGGACTACTTAGGATATTCCATATATGAATGCCACCATTCCAGTTTCCACGTTATGGCCATTCATCCTGTCCAGATTTTCAGTGTGAAAAATAGCCAAACTTGGCCATGGACAGCTACTGGAAAAACAGTTTCTGGAAAAGGCGTTTATAGCATTCGAAAGGTATTTACTAGGGCTACTTAGGATATTCCCTATATGAATGCCACCATTCCAGTTTCCAAATTGTGGCCATTCATCCTCTCCAGAATTTCAGTGTGAAAAATACCCAAATTTGGCGATGGACAACTACTGGAAAAGGCGTTTATACCATAGGAAAGGTTCTTCCTAGGACTACTTAGGGTATTGCCTATATGTATGCAACAATTACAGTTTCCAAGTTACGGCCATTCATCCGCTCTAGAATTTCAGTGTGAAAAATTACCAGATTTGGTCATAGTTGTCGGGAAAAAGGTTTCTGGAAAAGGCGTTTATAGCATTTGAAAGGTCCTTCCTAGGACTACTTAGAGCATTGCATATATGAATGCCACCATTGCAGTTTCCAAGTTATGGTCATTCATCCTCTCCAGAATTTCAGTATCTGGAAAAGGCATTTATAGCATTTGAAACGTCCTTCCTAGGACTACCTAGGATATTCCATATATGAATGCCACCATTCCAGTTTCCATGTTATAGCCATTCATCCTCTCCAGAATTTCAGTGTGAAAATAGACAAACTTGGCCATGGAAAACTACTGGAAAAACGGTTTCTGGAAAAGGCGTTTATAGTATTCGAAAGGTCATTCCTAGGCCTACTTAGGGTATTCCCTATATGAATGCAACAATTCCAATTTCCAAGTTATGGCCATTCATCCTCTCCAGAATTTCAGTGTGAAAAATACCCAAATTTGGCCATCGACAACTACGGGAAAAAAGGTTGCTGGAAGAGGCGTTTATAGCATTCGAAAGGTCCTTCCTAGGACTACTTAGGGTATTGCATATATGAATGCCACCATTCCAGTTTCCAAGTTATGGCCATTCATCCTCTCCAGAATTTCAGTGTCAAAAATAGCCAACTTTGGCCATGGACAACTACTGGAAAAAACAGTTTCTGGAAAAGGCATTTATAGCATTCGAAAGGCCCTTCCTAGGACTACTTAGGGTATTCCCTATATGATTGCAACAATTCCAGTTTCCAAGTTACGGCCATTCATCCGCTCCAGAATTTCAGTGTGAAAAATACCCAACTTTGGCCATGGACAACTACTGGAGACAACAGTTTCTGGAAAAGGCGTTTACAGCATTAGAAAGGTCATTACTAGGACTACTTAGGATATTCCATATATGAATGCCACCATTCCAGTTTCCATGTTATGGCCATTCATCCTCTCCAGAATTTCAGTGTCAAAAATACCCAACTTTGGCCATGGACAACTACTGGAAAAAACGGTATCTGGAAAAGGCGTTTATAGCATTTGAAACGTCCTTACTAGGACTACGTAGGATATTCCATATTTGAATGCTACCATTCCAGTTTCCATCTTATGGCCATTCATCCTCTCCAGAATTTCAGTGTGAAAAATAGCCAAACTTGGAGAAGAACTACTGAAAAAAAAAACGGTTTCTGGAAAAGGCGTTTATAGTATTCAAAGGTCCTTTCTAGGACTACCTAGGATATTCCATATATGAATGCCACCATTCCAGTTTCCAAGTTATGGCCATTCATCCTCTCCAGAATTTCAGTGTGAAAAATACCCAAATTTGGCCATTGATAACTACTGGATAAAACAGTTTCTGGAAAAGGCGTTTATAGCATTCGAAAGGTCCTTACTAGGACTACTTAGGATATTCCATATATGAATGCCACCATTCCAGTTTCCAAGTTGTGGCCATTCATCCTCTCCAGAATTTCAGTGTGAAAAATACCCAAATTTGGCCATGGACAGCTACTGGAAAAACAGTTTCTGGAAAAGGCATTTATTGCATTCGAAAGGTCCTTCTAGGACTACTTAGGGTATTCCGTATATGAATGCAACAATTCCAGTTTCCAACTTACGACCATTCATCCGCTCCAGAATTTCAGTGTGAAAAATACCCAACTTTGGCCATGGACAACTACTGGAGACAACAGTTTCTGGAAAAGGCGTTTACAGCATTAGAAAGGTCCTTGCTAGGACTACTTAGGATATTCCATATATGAATGCCACCATTCCAGTTTCCAAGTTATGGCCATTCATCCTCTCCAGAATTTCAGTGTGAAAAATACCCAACTTTGGCCATCGACAACTACGGGAAAAAAGGTTGCTGGAAGAGGCGTTTATAGCATTCGAAAGGTCCTTCCTAGGACTACTTAGAGTATTGCATATATGAATGCCACCATTCCAGTTTCCAAGTTATGGCCATTCATCCTCTCCAGAATTTCAGTGTCAAAAATAGCCAACTTTGGCTATGGACAACTACTGGAAATAACAGTTTCTGGAAAAGGCATTTATAGCATTCGAAAGGCCCTTCCTAGGACTACTTAGGGTATTCCCTATATGATTGCAACAATTCCAGTTTCCAAGTTACGGCCATTCATCCGCTCCAGAATTTCAGTGTCAAAAATACCCAACTTTGGCCATGGACAACTACTGGAAAAAACGGTATCTGGAAAAGGCGTTTATAGCATTTGAAACGTCCTTACTAGGACTACGTAGGATATTCCATATATGAATGCCACCATTCCAGTTTCCACGTTATGGCCATTCATCCTCTCCAGAATTTCAGTGTGAAAAATAGCCAAACTTGGAGAAGAACTACTGGAAAAAAACGGTTTCTGGAAAAGGCGTTTATAGTATTCGAAAGGTCCTTCCTAGGACTACCTAGGATATTCCATATATGAATGCCACCATTCCAGTTTCCAAGTTATGGCCATTCATCCTCTCCAGAATTTCAGTGTGAAAAATACCCAAATTTGGCCATTGATAACTACTGGATAAAACAGTTTCTGGAAAAGGCGTTTATAGCATTCGAAAGGTCCTTACTAGGACTACTTAGGATATTCCATATATGAATGCCACCATTCCAGTTTCCAAGTTGTGGCCATTCATCCTCTCCAGAATTTCAGTATGAAAAATACCCAAATTTGGCCATGGACAGCTACTGGAAAAACAGTTTCTGGAAAAGGCATTTATAGCATTCGAAAGGTCCTTCCTAGGACTACTTAGGGTATTCCGTATATGAATGCAACAATTCCAGTTTCCAAGTTACTACCATTCATCCGCTCCAGAATTTCAGTGTGAAAAATACCCAACTTTGCCCATGGACAACTACTGGAGACAACAGTTTCTGGAAAAGGCGTTTATAGTATTCGAAATGTCCTTCCTAGGACTACCTACGATATTCCATATATGAGTTCCACCATTCCAGTTTTCAAGTTATAGCCATTCATCCTGTCCAGAATTTCAGTGTGAAAAATACCCAAATTTGGCCATGGATAACTACTGGAAAAAACAGTTTCTGGAAAATTCGTTTATATCATTCAAAAGGTCCTTACTAGGACTACTTAGGGTATTCCGTATATGAATGCAACAATTCCAGTTTCCAAGTTACGACCATTCATCCGCTCCAGAATTTCAGTGTGAAAAATACCCAACTTTGGCCATGGACAACTACTGGAGACAACAGTTTTTGGAAAAGGCGTTTACAGCATTAGAAAGGTCCTTACTAGGACTACTTAGGATATTCCATATATGAATGCCAACATTCCAGTTCCCATGTTATGGCCATTCATCCTCTCCAGAATTTCAGTGTGAAAAATACCCAATTTGGCCATGGACAACTACTGGAGACAACAGTTTCTGGAAAAGGCGTTTACAGCATTAGAAAGGTCATTACTAGGACTACTTAGGATATTCCATATATGAATGCCACCATTCCAGTTTCCATATTATGGCCATTCATCCTCTCCAGAATTTCAGTGTCAGAAATACCCAACTTTGGCCATGGACAACTACTGGAAAAAACGGTATCTGGTAAAGGCGTTTATAGCATTTGAAACGTCCTTACTAGGACTACGTAGGATATTCCATATATGAATGCCACCATTCCAGTTTCCATGTTATGGCCATTCATCCTCTCCAGAATTTCAGTGTGAAAAATAGCCAAACTTGGAGAAGAACTACTGGAAAAAAACGGTTTCTGGAAAAGGCGTTTATAGTATTCGAAAGGTCCTTCCTAGGACTACCTAGGATATTCCATATATGAATGCCACCATTCCAGTTTCCAAGTTATGGCCATTCATCCTCTCCAGAATTTCAGTGTGAAAAATACCCAAATTTGGCCATTGATAACTACTGGATAAAACAGTTTCTGGAAAAGGCGTTTATAGCATTCGAAAGGTCCTTACTAGGACTACTTAGGATATTCCATATATGAATGCCACCATTCCAGTTTCCAAGTTGTGGCCATTCATCCTCTCCAGAATTTCAGTGTGAAAAATACCCAAATTTGGCCATGGACAGCTACTGGAAAAACAGTTTCTGGAAAAGGCATTTATAGCATTCGAAAGGTCCTTCCTAGGACTACTTAGGGTATTCCGTATATGAATGCAACAATTCCAGTTTCTAAGTTACGACCATTCATCCGCTCCAGAATTTCAGTGTGAAAAATACCCAAATTTGGCCATGGACAACTACTGGAGACAACAGTTTCTGGAAAAGGCGTTTACAGCATTAGAAAGGTCCTTGCTAGGACTACTTAGGATATTCCATATATGAATGCCACCTTTCCAGTTTCCAAGTTATGGCCATTCATCCTCTCCAGAATTTCAGTGTGAACAATAACCAAATTTGACCATGGATAACTAATGGAAAAAACAGTTTCTGGGAAAGGCGTTTATAGCATTCGAAAGGTCCTTCCTAGGACTACCTAGGATATTCCATATATGAATGCCACCATTCCAGTTACCAAGTTATGGCCATTCATCCTCTCCAGAATTTCAGTGTGAAAAATACCCAAATTTGGCCATTGATAACTACTGGATAAAACAGTTTCTGGAAAGGGCGTTTATAGTATTCGAAATGTCCTTCCTAGGACTACCTAGGATATTCCATATATGAGTGCCACCATTCCAGTTTTCAAGTTATAGCCTTTCATCCTGTCCAGAATTTCAGAATGGAAAAGGCGTTTATAGCATTCGAAAGGTCCTTACTAGGACTACTTAGGATATTCCCTATATGAATGCCACCATTCCAGCTTCCAAGTTATGGCCATTCATCCTCTCCAGAATTTTAGTGTCAAAAATACCCAACTTTGGCCATGGACAACTACTGGAAAAGGCGTTTATACCATAGGAAAGGTCCTTCCTAGGACTACTTAGGTTATTCCCTATATGAATGCCAACATTCCAGTTCCCAAGTTATGGCCATTCATCCTCTCCAGAATTTCAGTGTGAAAAATACCCAAATTTGGCCATGGACAACTACTGGAGACAACGGTTTCTGGAAAGTGCGTTTATAGCATTCGAAAGGTCCTTACTAGGACTACTTAGGATATTCCATATATGAATGCCACCATTCCAGTTTCCAAGTTATGGCCATTCATCCTCTCCAGAATTTCAGTGTCAAAAATACACAAATTTGGACATGGACAAGTACTGGAAAAAACTGTTTCTGGAAAAGGCGTTTATAGCATTCGAAATGTTCTTCCTAGGACTACTTAGGGTAATTCCTATATGAATGCCACCATTCCAGTTTCCAAGTTATGGCCATTCATCCTCTCCAGAATTTCAGTGTCAAAAATACCCAAATCTGGCCATGGACAACTACTGGAGACAGCAGTTTCTGGAAAAGGCGTTTATAGCATTCGAAAGGTCCTTACCAGGACTACTTAGGATATTCCATATATGAATGCCACCATTCCAGTTTCCATGTTATGGTCATTCATCCTCTCCAGAATTTCAGTGTGAAAAATACCCAAATTTGGCCATGGATAACTACTGGAAAAAACAGTTTCTGGAAAAGGCGTTTATAACATTCAAAAGGTCCTTACTAGGACTACTTAGGATATTCCATATATGAATGCCACCATTCCAGTTTCCAAGTTGTGGCCATTCATCCTCTCCAGAATTTCAGTGAGAAAAATACCCAACTTTGGCCATGGACAACTACTGGAGACAACAGTTTCTGGAAAAGGCGTTTACAGCATTAGAAAGGTCCTTACTAGGACTGCTTAGGATATTCCATATATGAATGCCACCATTCCAGTTTCCAAGTTATGGCCATTCATCCTGTTCAGAATTTCAGTGTGAAAAATACCCAAATTTGGCCATCGACAACTACGGGGAAAAACGGTTGCTGGAAAAGTCGTTTATAACATTCGAAAGGTCCTTACTAGGGCTACTTAGGATATTCCCTATATGAATGCCACCATTTCAGTTTCCAAGTTATGTCCATTCATCCTCTCCAGAATTTCAGTGTGAAAAATACCCAACTTTGGCCATGGACATCTACTGGAGACAACTGTTTCTGGAAAAGGCGTTTACAGCATTAGAAAGGTTATTACTAGGGCTACTTAGGATATTCCATATATGAATGCCACCATTCCACTTTCCAAGTTATGGCCATTCATCCTCTCCAGAATTTCAGTGTGAACAATACCCAACTTTGGCCATGGATAACTAATGGGAAAAACAGTTTCTGGAAAAGGCGTTGATAGCATTTGAATCGTCCTTCCTAGGACTACGTAGGATATTCCATATATGAATGCCACCATTCCAGTTTCCATGTTATGGCCATTCATCCTCTCCAGACTTTCAGTGTGAAAAATAGCCAAACTTGGCCATGGACAGCTACTGGAAAAGGCATTTATAGCATTCGAAAGGTCCTTCCTAAGACTACTTAGGGTATTCCGTATATGAATGCCACCATTCCAGTTTCCAAGTTATGGCCATTCATCCTCTCCAGAATTTCAGTGTCAAAAATACCCAACTTTGGCCATGGACAACTACTGGAAAAGGCGTTTATACCATAGGAAAGGTCCTTCCTAGGACTACGTAGGATATTCCATATATGAATGCCACCATTCCAGTTTCCATGTTATGGCCATTCATCCTCTCCAGACTTTCAGTGTGAAAAATAGCCAAACTTGGCCATGGACAGCTACTGGAAAAACAGTTTCTGGAAAAGGCATTTATAGCATTCGAAAGGTCCTTCCTAGGACTACTTAGGGTATTCCGTATGTGAATGCCACCATTCCAGTTTCCAAGTTGTGGCCATTCATCCTCTCCAGAATTTCAGTGTGAAAAATACCCAACTTTGGCCATGGACAACTACTGGAGACAACAGTTTCTGGAAAAGGCGTTTACAGCATTAGAAAGGTCCTTACTAGGACTACTTAGGATATTCCATATATGAATGCCACCATTCCAGTTTCCAAGTTATGGCCATTCATCCTGTCCAGACTTTCAGTGTGAAAAATAGCCAAACTTGGCCATGGACAGCTACTGGAAAAACAGTTTCTGGAAAAGGCGTTTATAGCATTCGAAAGGTATTTACTAGGGCTACGTAGGATATTCCCTATATGAATGCCACCATTTCAGTTTCCAAGTTATGTCCATTCATCCTCTCCAGAATTTCAGTGTCAAAAATACCCAACTTTGCCCATGGACAACTACTGGAAAAGGCGTTTATACCATAGGAAATGTCCTTCCTAGGACTACTTAGGGTATTCCCTATATGAATGCCAGGGACTACTACTGGAGATAATGGTTTCTGGAAAGGGCGTTTATAGCATTCGAAAGGTCCTTACTAGGACTACTTAGGATATTCCATATATGAATGCCACCATTACAGTTTCCAAGTTGTGGCCATTCATCCTCTCCAGAATTTCAGTATGAAAAATACCCAAATTTGGCCATGGACAGCTACTGGAGACAACAGTTTCTGGAAAAGGCGTTTATAGCATTCGAAAGGTCCTTACGAGGACTACTTAGGATATTTCATATAAGAATGCCACCATTCCAGTTTCCAAGTTATGGCCATTCATCCTCTCCAGAATTTCAGTATGAAAAATACCCAACTTTGGCCATCGACAACTACGGGAAAAAAGGTTGCTGGAAGAGGCGTTTATAGCATTCGAAAGGTCCTTCCTAGGACTACTTAGGATATTGCATATATGAATGCCACCATTCCAGTTTCCAAGTTATGGCCATTCATCCTCTCCAGAATTTCAGTGTCAAAAATAGCCAACTTTGGCTATGGACAACTACTGGAAAAAACAGTTTCTGGAAAAGGCATTTATAGCATTCGAAAGGCCCTTCCTAGGACTACTTAGGGTATTCCCTATATGATTGCAACAATTCCAGTTCCCAAGTTACGGCCATTCATCCGCTCCAGAATTTCAGTGTCAAAAATACCCAACTTTGGCCATGGACAACTACTGGAAATAACGGTATCTGGAAAAGGCGTTTATAGCATTTGGAACGTCCTTACTAGGACTACGTAGGATATTCCATATATGAATGCCACCATTCCAGTTTCCATGTTATGGCCATTCATCCTCTCCAGAATTTCAGTGTGAAAAATAGCCAAACTTGGAGAAGAACTACTGGAAAAAAACGGTTTCTGGAAAAGGCGTTTATAGTATTCGAAAGGTCCTTCCTAGGACTACCTAGGATATTCCATATATGAATGCCACCATTCCAGTTTCCAAGTTATGGCCATTCATCCTCTCCAGAATTTCAGTGTGAAAAATACCCAAATTTGGCCATTGATAACTACTGGATAAAACAGTTTCTGGAAAAGGCGTTCATAGCATTCGAAAGGTCCTTACTAGGACTACTTAGGATATTCCATATATGAATGCCACCGTTCCAGTTTCCATGTTATGGCCATTCATCCTCTCCAGAATTTCAGTGTGAAAAATAGCCAAACTTGGAGAAGAACTACTGGAAAAAAACGGTTTCTGGAAAAGGCGTTTATAGTATTCGAAAGGTCCTTCCTAGGACTACCTAGGATATTCCATATATGAATGCCACCATTCCAGTTTCCAAGTTATGGCCATTCATCCTCTCCAGAATTTCAGTGTCAAAAATAGCCAACTTTGGCTATGGACAACTACTGGAAAAAACAGTTTCTGGAAAAGGCATTTATAGCATTCGAAAGGCCCTTCCTAGGACTACTTAGGGTATTCCCTATATGATTGCAACAATTCCAGTTCCCAAGTTACGGCCATTCATCCGCTCCAGAATTTCAGTGTCAAAAATACCCAACTTTGGCCATGGACAACTACTGGAAATAACGGTATCTGGAAAAGGCGTTTATAGCATTTGGAACGTCCTTACTAGGACTACGTAGGATATTCCATATATGAATGCCACCATTCCAGTTTCCATGTTATGGCCATTCATCCTCTCCAGAATTTCAGTGTGAAAAATAGCCAAACTTGGAGAAGAACTACTGGAAAAAAACGGTTTCTGGAAAAGGCGTTTATAGTATTCGAAAGGTCCTTGCTAGGACTACCTAGGATATTCCATATATGAATGCCACCATTCCAGTTTCCAAGTTATGGCCATTCATCCTCTCCAGAATTTCAGTGTGAAAAATCCCAAATTTGGCCATGGACAGCTACTGGAAAAACAGTTTCTGGAAAAGGCTTTTATAGCATTCGAAAGGTCCTTCCTAGGACTACTTAGGGTATTCCGTATATGAATGCAACAAGTTATGGCCATTCATCCTCTCCATAATTTCAGTGTCAAAAATACCCAATTTTGGCCATGGACAACTACTGGAGACAACAGTTTCTGGAAAAGGCGTTTATAGTATTCGAAATGTCCTTCCTAGGACTACCTAGGATATTCCATATATGAGTTCCACCATTCCAGTTTTCAAGTTATAGCCATTCATCCTGTCCAGAATTTCAGTGTGAAAAATACCCAAATTTGGCCATGGATAACTACTGGAAAAAGCAGTTTCTGGAAAATTCGTTTATATCATTCAAAAGGTCCTTACTAGGACTACTTAGGGTATTCCGTATATGAATGCAACAATTCCAGTTTCCAAGTTACGACCATTCATCCGCTCCAGAATTTCAGTGTGAAAAATACCCAACTTTGGCCATGGACAACTACTGGAGACAACAGTTTCTGGAAAAGGCGTTTACAGCATTAGAATGGTCCTTACTAGGACTACTTAGGATATTCCATATATGAATGCCAACATTCCAGTTCCCATGCTATGGCCATTCATCCTCTCCAGAATTTCAGTGTGAAAAATACCCAATTTGGCCATGGACAACTACTGGAGGCAACATTTTCTGGAAAAGGCGTTTACAGCATTAGAAAGGTCATTACTAGGACTACTTAGGATATTCCATATATGAATGCCACCATTCCAGTTTCCATGTTATGGCCATTCATCCTCTCCAGAATTTCAGTGTCAAAAATACCCAACTTTGGCCATGGACAACTACTGGAAAAAACGGTATCTGGAAAAGGCGTTTATAGCACTTGAAACGTCCTTACTAGGACTACGTAGGATATTCCATATATGAATGCCACCATTCCAGTTTCCATGTTATGGCCATTCATCCTCTCCAGAATTTCAGTGTGAAAAATAGCCAAACTTGGAGAAGAACTAGTGGAAAAAAACGGTTTCTGGAAAAGGCGTTTATAGTATTCGAAAGGTCCTTCCTAGGACTACCTAGGATATTCCATATATGAATGCCACCATTCCAGTTTCCAAGTTATGGCCATTCATCCTCTCCAGAATTTCAGTGTGAAAAATACCCAAATTTGGCCATGGACAGCTACTGGAAAAACAGTTTCTGGAAAAGGCGTTTATAGCATTCGAAAGGTCCTTACTACGACTACTTAGGATATTCCATATATGAATGCCACCATTCCAGTTTCCAAGTTGTGGCCATTCATCCTCTCCAGAATTTCAGTGTGAAAAATACCCAAATTTGGCCATGGACAGCTACTGGAAAAACAGTTTCTGGAAAAGGCATTTATAGCATTCGAAAGGTCCTTCCTAGGACTACTTAGGGTATTCCGTATATGAATGCAACAATTCCAGTTTCCAAGTTACGACCATTCATCCGCTCCAGAATTTCAGTGTGAAAAATACCCAACTTTGGCCATGGACAACTACTGGAGACAACAGTTTCTGGAAAAGGCGTTTACAGCATTAGAAAGGTCCTTGCTAGGACTACTTAGGATATTCCATATATGAATGCCACCATTCCAGTTTCCAAGTTATGGCCATTCATCCTCTCCAGAATTTCAGTGTGAACAATAACCAAATTTGACCATGGATAACTAATGGAAAAAACAGTTTCTGGGAAAGGCGTTTATAGCATTCGAAAGGTCCTTACTAGGACTACTTAGGATATTCCATATTTGAATGCCACCATTCCAGATTCCAAGTTATGGCCATTCATCCTCTCCAGAATTTCAGTGTCAAAAATACCCAATTTTGGCCATGGACAACTACTGGAAAAAATAGTTTCTGGAAAAGCCGTTTATAGCATTCGAAAGGTCCTTACGAGGACTACTTAGGATATTCCATATATGAATGCCACCATTCCAGTTTCCAAGTTATGGCCATTCATCCTCTCCAGAATTTCAGTGTCAAAAATACCCAAATTTGGCCATGGATAACTACTGGAAAAAACAGTTTCTGGAAAAGGCGTTTATATCATTCAAAAGGTCCTTACTAGGACTACTTAGGGTATTCCGTATATGAATGCAACAATTCCAGTTTCCAAGTTACGACCATTCATCCTCTCCAGAATTTCAGTGTGAAAAATACCCAAATTTGGCCATTGATAACTACTGGATAAAACAGTTTCTGGAAAAGGCGTTTATAGCATTCGAAAGGTCCTTACTAGGACTACTTAGGATATTCCATATATGAATGCCACCATTCCAGTTTCCAAGTTGTGGCCATTCATCCTCTCCAGAATTTCAGTGTGAAAAATACCCAAATTTGGCCATGGACAGCTACTGGAAAAACAGTTTCTGGAAAAGGCTTTTATAGCATTCGAAAGGTCCTTCCTAGGACTACTTAGGGAATTCCGTATATGAATGCAACAAGTTATGGCCATTCATCCTCTCCATAATTTCAGTGTCAAAAATACCCAATTTTGGCCATGGACAACTACTGGAGACAACAGTTTCTGGAAAAGGCGTTTATAGTATTCGAAATGTCCTTCCTAGGACTACCTAGGATATTCCATATATGAGTTCCACCATTCCAGTTTTCAAGTTATAGCCATTCATCCTGTCCAGAATTTCAGTGTGAAAAATACCCAAATTTGGCCATGGATAACTACTGGATAAAACAGTTTCTGGAAAATTCGTTTATATCATTCAAAAGGTCCTTACTAGGACTACTTAGGGTATTCCGTATATGAATGCAACAATTCCAGTTTCCAAGTTACGACCATTCATCCGCTCCAGAATTTCAGTGTGAAAAATACCCAACTTTGGCCATGGACAACTACTGGAGACAACAGTTTCTGGAAAAGGCGTTTACAGCATTAGAATGGTCCTTACTAGGACTACTTAGGATATTCCATATATGAATGCCAACATTCCAGTTCCCATGTTATGGCCATTCATCCTCTCCAGAATTTCAGTGTGAAAAATACCCAATTTGGCCATGGACAACTACTGGAGGCAACATTTTCTGGAAAAGGCGTTTACAGCATTAGAAAGGTCATTACTAGGACTACTTAGGATATTCCATATATGAATGCCACCATTCCAGTTTCCATGTTATGGCCATTCATCCTCTCCAGAATTTCAGTGTCAAAAATACCCAACTTTGGCCATGGACAACTACTGGAAAAAACGGTATCTGGAAAAGGCGTTTATAGCATTTGAAACGTCCTTACTAGGACTACGTAGGATATTCCATATATGAATGCCACCATTCCAGTTTCCATGTTATGGCCATTCATCCTCTCCAGAATTTCAGTGTGAAAAATAGCCAAACTTGGAGAAGAACTACTGGAAAAAAACGGTTTCTGGAAAAGGCGTTTATAGTATTCGAAAGGTCCTTCCTAGGACTACCTAGGATATTCCATATATGAATGCCACCATTCCAGTTTCCAAGTTATGGCCATTCATCCTCTCCAGAATTTCAGTGTGAAAAATACCCAAATTTGCCCATTGATAACTACTGGATAAAACAGTTTCTGGAAAAGGCGTTTATAGCATTCGAAAGGTCCTTACTAGGACTACTTAGGATATTCCATATATGAATGCCACCATTCCAGTTTCCAAGTTGTGGCCATTCATCCTCTCCAGAATTTCAGTGTGAAAAATACCCAAATTTGGCCATGGACAGCTACTGGAAAAACAGTTTCTGGAAAAGGCATTTATAGCATTCGAAAGGTCCTTCCTAGGACTACTTAGGGTATTCCGTATATGAATGCAACAATTCCAGTTTCCAAGTTACGACCATTCATCCGCTCCAGAATTTCAGTGTGAAAAATACCCAACTTTGGCCATGGACAACTACTGGAGACAACAGTTTCTGGAAAAGGCGTTTACAGCATTAGAAAGGTCCTTGCTAGGACTACTTAGGATATTCCATATATGAATGCCACCATTCCAGTTTCCAAGTTATGGCCATTCATCCTCTCCAGAATTTCAGTGTGAACAATAACCAAATTTGACCATGGATAACTAATGGAAAAAACAGTTTCTGGGAAAGGCGTTTATAGCATTCGAAAAGTCCTTACTAGGACTACTTAGGATATTCCATATTTGAATGCCACCATTCCAGATTCCAAGTTATGGCCATTCATCCTCTCCAGAATTTCAGTGTCAAAAATACCCAATTTTGGCCATGGACAACTACTGGAGACAACAGTTTCTGGAAAAAGCGTTTATAGTATTCGAAATGTCCTTCCTAGGACTACCTAGGATATTCCATATATGAGTTCCACCATTCCAGTTTTCAAGTTATAGCCATTCATCCTGTCCAGAATTTCAGTGTGAAAAATACCCAAATTTGGCCATGGATAACTACTGGAAAAAACAGTTTCTGGAAAAGGCGTTTATATCATTCAAAAGGTCCTTACTAGGACTACTTAGGGTATTCCGTATATGAATGCAACAATTCCAGTTTCCAAGTTACGACCATTCATCCGCTCCAGAATTTCAGTGTGAAAAATACCCAACTTTGGCCATGGACAACTACTGGAGACAACAGTTTCTGGAAAAGGCGTTTACAGCATTAGAAAGGTCCTTACTAGGACTACTTAGGATATTCCATATATGAATGCCAACATTCCAGTTCCCATGTTATAGCCATTCATCCTCTCCAGAATTTCAGTGTGAAAAATACCCAATTTTGGCCATGGACAACTACTGGAGACAACAGTTTCTGGAAAAGGCGTTTATAGTATTCGAAATGTCCTTCCTAGGACTACCTAGGATATTCCATATATGAGTTCCACCATTCCAGTTTCCATGTTATGGTCATTCATCCTGTCCAGAATTTCAGTGTGAAAAATACCCAAATTTGGCCATGGACAACTACTGGAGACAACTGTTTCTGGAAAAGGCGTTTACAGCATTAGAAAGGTCCTTACTAGGACTACTTAGGATATTCCATATATGAATGCCACCATTCCAGTTTCCAAGTTATGGCCATTCATCCTGTCCAGAATTTCAGTGTGAAAAATACCCAAATTTGGCGATGGACAACTACTGGAAAAGGCGTTTATACCATAGGAAAGGTTCTTCCTAGGACTACTTAGGGTATTGCCTATATGTATGCAACAATTACAGTTTCCAAGTTACGGCCATTCATCCGCTCTAGAATTTCAGTGTGAAAAATACCCAGATTTGGTCATAGTTGTCGGGAAAAAGGTTTCTGGAAAAGGCGTTTATAGCATTCGAAAGGTCCTTCCTAGGACTACTTAGAGCATTGCATATATGAATGCCACCATTGCAGTTTCCAAGTTATGGTCATTCATCCTCTCCAGAATTTCAGTGTGAAAAATACCCAACTTTGGCCATGGACAACTACTGAAAAAAACAGTTTCTGGAAAAAGGATTTATAGCATTCGAAACGTCCTTCCTAGGACTACTTAGGGTATTCCCTATACGAATGCAACAATTCCAGTTTCCAAGTTACGGCCATTCATCCTCTCCAGAATTTCAGTGTGAAAAATACCCAACTTTGGCCATGGACAACTACTGGAGACAACAATTTCTGGAAAAGGCGTTTACAGCATTAGAAATGTCCTTACTAGGACTACCTAGGGTATTCCATATATGAATGCCACCATTCCAGTTTCCAAGTGATGGCCATTCATCCTCTCCAGAATTTCAGTGTGAACAATACCAAATTTTGGCCATGGATAACTAATGGAAAAAACGGTATCTGGAAAAGGCATTTATAGCATTTGAAACGTCCTTCCTAGGACTACCTAGGATATTCCATATATGAATGCCACCATTCCAGTTTCCATGTTATGGCCATTCATCCTCTCCAGAATTTCAGTGTCAAAAATACCCAACTTTGGCCATGGACAACTACTGGAAAAAACGGTATCTGGAAAAGGCGTTTATAGCATTTGAAACGTCCTTACTAGGACTACGTAGGATATTCCATATATGAATGCCACCATTCCAGTTTCCATGTTATGGCCATTCATCCTCTCCAGAATTTCAGTGTGAAAAATAGCCAAACTTGGAGAAGAACTACTGGAAAAAAACGGTTTCTGGAAAAGGCGTTTATAGTATTCGAAAGGTCCTTCCTAGGACTACCTAGGATATTCCATATATGAATGCCACCATTCCAGTTTCCAAGTTATGGCCATTCATCCTCTCCAGAATTTCAGTGTGAAAAATACCCAAATTTGCCCATTGATAACTACTGGATAAAACAGTTTCTGGAAAAGGCGTTTATAGCATTCGAAAGGTCCTTACTAGGACTACTTAGGATATTCCATATATGAATGCCACCATTCCAGTTTCCAAGTTGTGGCCATTCATCCTCTCCAGAATTTCAGTGTGAAAAATACCCAAATTTGGCCATGGACAGCTACTGGAAAAACAGTTTCTGGAAAAGGCATTTATAGCATTCGAAAGGTCCTTCCTAGGACTACTTAGGGTATTCCGTATATGAATGCAACAATTCCAGTTTCCAAGTTACGACCATTCATCCGCTCCAGAATTTCAGTGTGAAAAATACCCAACTTTGGCCATGGACAACTACTGGAGACAACAGTTTCTGGAAAAGGCGTTTACAGCATTAGAAAGGTCCTTGCTAGGACTACTTAGGATATTCCATATATGAATGCCACCATTCCAGTTTCCAAGTTATGGCCATTCATCCTCTCCAGAATTTCAGTGTGAACAATAACCAAATTTGACCATGGATAACTAATGGAAAAAACAGTTTCTGGGAAAGGCGTTTATAGCATTCGAAAAGTCCTTACTAGGACTACTTAGGATATTCCATATTTGAATGCCACCATTCCAGATTCCAAGTTATGGCCATTCATCCTCTCCAGAATTTCAGTGTCAAAAATACCCAATTTTGGCCATGGACAACTACTGGAGACAACAGTTTCTGGAAAAAGCGTTTATAGTATTCGAAATGTCCTTCCTAGGACTACCTAGGATATTCCATATATGAGTTCCACCATTCCAGTTTTCAAGTTATAGCCATTCATCCTGTCCAGAATTTCAGTGTGAAAAATACCCAAATTTGGCCATGGATAACTACTGGAAAAAACAGTTTCTGGAAAAGGCGTTTATATCATTCAAAAGGTCCTTACTAGGACTACTTAGGGTATTCCGTATATGAATGCAACAATTCCAGTTTCCAAGTTACGACCATTCATCCGCTCCAGAATTTCAGTGTGAAAAATACCCAACTTTGGCCATGGACAACTACTGGAGACAACAGTTTCTGGAAAAGGCGTTTACAGCATTAGAAAGGTCCTTACTAGGACTACTTAGGATATTCCATATATGAATGCCAACATTCCAGTTCCCATGTTATAGCCATTCATCCTCTCCAGAATTTCAGTGTGAAAAATACCCAATTTTGGCCATGGACAACTACTGGAGACAACAGTTTCTGGAAAAGGCGTTTATAGTATTCGAAATGTCCTTCCTAGGACTACCTAGGATATTCCATATATGAGTTCCACCATTCCAGTTTCCATGTTATGGTCATTCATCCTGTCCAGAATTTCAGTGTGAAAAATACCCAAATTTGGCCATGGACAACTACTGGAGACAACTGTTTCTGGAAAAGGCGTTTACAGCATTAGAAAGGTCCTTACTAGGACTACTTAGGATATTCCATATATGAATGCCACCATTCCAGTTTCCAAGTTATGGCCATTCATCCTGTCCAGAATTTCAGTGTGAAAAATACCCAAATTTGGCGATGGACAACTACTGGAAAAGGCGTTTATACCATAGGAAAGGTTCTTCCTAGGACTACTTAGGGTATTGCCTATATGTATGCAACAATTACAGTTTCCAAGTTACGGCCATTCATCCGCTCTAGAATTTCAGTGTGAAAAATACCCAGATTTGGTCATAGTTGTCGGGAAAAAGGTTTCTGGAAAAGGCGTTTATAGCATTCGAAAGGTCCTTCCTAGGACTACTTAGAGCATTGCATATATGAATGCCACCATTGCAGTTTCCAAGTTATGGTCATTCATCCTCTCCAGAATTTCAGTGTGAAAAATACCCAACTTTGGCCATGGACAACTACTGGAAAAAACAGTTTCTGGAAAAAGGATTTATAGCATTCGAAACGTCCTTCCTAGGACTACTTAGGGTATTCCCTATACGAATGCAACAATTCCAGTTTCCAAGTTACGGCCATTCATCCTCTCCAGAATTTCAGTGTGAAAAATACCCAACTTTGGCCATGGACAACTACTGGAGACAACAATTTCTGGAAAAGGCGTTTACAGCATTAGAAATGTCCTTACTAGGACTACCTAGGGTATTCCATATATGAATGCCACCATTCCAGTTTCCAAGTGATGGCCATTCATCCTCTCCAGAATTTCAGTGTGAACAATACCAAATTTTGGCCATGGATAACTAATGGAAAAAACGGTATCTGGAAAAGGCATTTATAGCATTTGAAACGTCCTTCCTAGGACTACCTAGGATATTCCATATATGAATGCCACCATTCCAGTTTCCATGTTATAGCCATTCATCCTCTCCAGAATTTCAGTGTGAAAATAGACAAACTTGGCCATGGAAAACTACTGGAAAAACGGTTTCTGGAAAAGGCGTTTATAGTATTCGAAAGGTCCTTCCTAGGCCTACTTAGGGTATTCCCTATATGAATGCAACAATTCCAATTTCCAAGTTATGGCCATTCATCCTCTCCAGAATTTCAGTGTGAAAAATACCCAAATTTGGCCATCGACAACTACGGGAAAAAAGGTTGCTGGAAGAGGCGTTTATAGCATTCGAAAGGTCCTTCCTAGGACTACTTAGGGTATTGCATTTATGAATGCCACCATTCCAGTTTCCAAGTTATGGCCATTCATCCTCTCCAGAATTTCAGTGTCAAAAATAGCCAACTTTGGCCATGGACAACTACTGGAAAAAACAGTTTCTGGAAAAGGCATTTATAGCATTCGAAAGGCCCTTCCTAGGACTACTTAGGGTATTCCCTATATGATTGCAACAATTCCAGTTTCCAAGTTACGGCCATTCATCCGCTCCAGAATTTCAGTGTGAAAAATACCCAACTTTGGCCATGGACAACTACTGGAGACAACAGTTTCTGGAAAAGGCGTTTACAGCATTAGAAAGGTCATTACTAGGACTACTTAGGATATTCCATATATGAATGCCACCATTCCAGTTTCCATGTTATGGCCATTCATCCCCTCCAGAATTTCAGTGTCAAAAATACCCAACTTTGGCCATGGACAACTACTGGAAAAAACGGTATCTGGAAAAGGCGTTTATAGCATTTGAAACGTCCTTACTAGGACTACGTAGGATATTCCATATATGAATGCCACCATTCCAGTTTCCATGTTATGGCCATTCATCCTCTCCAGAATTTCAGTGTGAAAAATAGCCAAACTTGGAGAAGAACTACTGAAAAAAAAACGGTTTCTGGAAAAGGCGTTTATAGTATTCGAAAGGTCCTTTCTAGGACTACCTAGGATATTCCATATATGAATGCCACCATTCCAGTTTCCAAGTTATGGCCATTCATCCTCTCCAGAATTTCAGTGTGAAAAATACCCAAATTTGGCCATTGATAACTACTGGATAAAACAGTTTCTGGAAAAGGCGTTTATAGCATTCGAAAGGTCCTTACTAGGACTACTTAGGATATTCCATATATGAATGCCACCATTCCAGTTTCCAAGTTGTGGCCATTCATCCTCTCCAGAATTTCAGTGTGAAAAATACCCAAATTTGGCCATGGACAGCTACTGGAAAAACAGTTTCTGGAAAAGGCATTTATAGCATTCGAAAGGTCCTTCTAGGACTACTTAGGGTATTCCGTATATGAATGCAACAATTCCAGTTTCCAAGTTACGACCATTCATCCGCTCCAGAATTTCAGTGTGAAAAATACCCAACTTTGGCCATGGACAACTACTGGAGACAACAGTTTCTGGAAAAGGCGTTTACAGCATTAGAAAGGTCCTTGCTAGGACTACTTAGGATATTCCATATATGAATGCCACCATTCCAGTTTCCAAGTTATGGCCATTCATCCTCTCCAGAATTTCAGTGTGAAAAATACCCAACTTTGGCCATCGACAACTACGGGAAAAAAGGTTGCTGGAAGAGGCGTTTATAGCATTCGAAAGGTCCTTCCTAGGACTACTTAGGATATTGCATATATGAATGCCACCATTCCAGTTTCCAAGTTATGGCCATTCATCCTCTCCAGAATTTCAGTGTCAAAAATAGCCAACTTTGGCTATGGACAACTACTGGAAAAAACAGTTTCTGGAAAAGGCATTTATAGCATTCGAAAGGCCCTTCCTAGGACTACTTAGGGTATTCCCTATATGATTGCAACAATTCCAGTTCCCAAGTTACGGCCATTCATCCGCTCCAGAATTTCAGTGTCAAAAATACCCAACTTTGGCCATGGACAACTACTGGAAATAACGGTATCTGGAAAAGGCGTTTATAGCATTTGGAACGTCCTTACTAGGACTACCTAGGATATTCCATATATGAATGCCACCATTCCAGTTTCCATGTTATGGCCATTCATCCTCTCCAGAATTTCAGTGTGAAAAATAGCCAAACTTGGAGAAGAACTACTGGAAAAAAACGGTTTCTGGAAAAGGCGTTTATAGTATTCGAAAGGTCCTTCCTAGGACTACCTAGGATATTCCATATATGAATGCCACCATTCCAGTTTCCAAGTTATGGCCATTCATCCTCTCCAGAATTTCAGTGTGAAAAATACCCAAATTTGGCCATTGATAACTACTGGATAAAACAGTTTCTGGAAAAGGCGTTTATAGCATTCGAAAGGTCCTTACTAGGACTACTTAGGATATTCCATATATGAATGCCACCATTCCAGTTTCCAAGTTGTGGCCATTCATCCTCTCCAGAATTTCAGTGTGAAAAATACCCAAATTTGGCCATGGACAGCTACTGGAAAAACAGTTTCTGGAAAAGGCTTTTATAGCATTCGAAAGGTCCTTCCTAGGACTACTTAGGGTATTCCGTATATGAATGCAACAAGTTATGGCCATTCATCCTCTCCATAATTTCAGTGTCAAAAATACCCAATTTTGGCCATGGACAACTACTGGAGACAACAGTTTCTGGAAAAGGCGTTTATAGTATTCGAAATGTCCTTCCTAGGACTACCTAGGATATTCCATATATGAGTTCCACCATTCCAGTTTTCAAGTTATAGCCATTCATCCTGTCCAGAATTTCAGTGTGAAAAATACCCAAATTTGGCCATGGATAACTACTGGAAAAAACAGTTTCTGGAAAATTCGTTTATATCATTCAAAAGGTCCTTACTAGGACTACTTAGGGTATTCCGTATATGAATGCAACAATTCCAGTTTCCAAGTTACGACCATTCATCCGCTCCAGAATTTCAGTGTGAAAAATACCCAACTTTGGCCATGGACAACTACTGGAGACAACAGTTTCTGGAAAAGGCGTTTACAGCATTAGAATGGTCCTTACTAGGACTACTTAGGATATTCCATATATGAATGCCAACATTCCAGTTCCCATGTTATGGCCATTCATCCTCTCCAGAATTTCAGTGTGAAAAATACCCAATTTGGCCATGGACAACTACTGGAGGCAACATTTTCTGGAAAAGGCGTTTACAGCATTAGAAAGGTCATTACTAGGACTACTTAGGATATTCCATATATGAATGCCACCATTCCAGTTTCCATGTTATGGCCATTCATCCTCTCCAGAATTTCAGTGTCAAAAATACCCAACTTTGGTCATGGACAACTACTGGAAAAAACGGTATCTGGAAAAGGCGTTTATAGCATTTGAAACGTCCTTACTAGGACTACGTAGGATATTCCATATATGAATGCCACCATTCCAGTTTCCATGTTATGGCCATTCATCCTCTCCAGAATTTCAGTGTGAAAAATAGCCAAACTTGGAGAAGAACTACTGGAAAAAAACGGTTTCTGGAAAAGGCGTTTATAGTATTCGAAAGGTCCTTCCTAGGACTACCTAGGATATTCCATATATGAATGCCACCATTCCAGTTTCCAAGTTGTGGCCATTCATCCTCTCCAGAATTTCAGTGTGAAAAATACCCAAATTTGGCCATGGACAGCTACTGGAAAAACAGTTTCTGGAAAAGGCATTTATAGCATTCGAAAGGTCCTTCCTAGGACTACTTAGGGTATTCCGTATATGAATGCAACAATTCCAGTTTCCAAGTTACGACCATTCATCCGCTCCAGAATTTCAGTGTGAAAAATACCCAACTTTGGCCATGGACAACTACTGGAGACAACAGTTTCTGGAAAAGGCGTTTAAAGCATTAGAAAGGTCCTTGCTAGGACTACTTAGGATATTCCATATATGAATGCCACCATTCCAGTTTCCAAGTTATGGCCATTCATCCTCTCCAGAATTTCAGTGTGAACAATAACCAAATTTGACCATGGATAACTAATGGAAAAAACAGTTTCTGGGAAAGGCGTTTATAGCATTCGAAAGGTCCTTACTAGGACTACTTAGGATATTCCA
This sequence comes from Polietes domitor, assembly GCA_947397865.1. NCBI lineage: Eukaryota > Metazoa > Arthropoda > Insecta > Diptera > Muscidae > Polietes > Polietes domitor. The sequence continues at coordinate 48,266 of CANDYM010000178.1, forward strand.
TATTTGAATGCCACCATTCCAGATTCCAAGTTATGGCCATTCATCCTCTCCAGAATTTCAGTGTCAAAAATACCCAATTTTGGCCATGGACAACTACTGGAGACAACAGTTTCTGGAAAAAGCGTTTATAGTATTCGAAATGTCCTTCCTAGGACTACCTAGGATATTCCATATATGAGTTCCACCATTCCAGTTTTCAAGTTATAGCCATTCATCCTGTCCAGAATTTCAGTGTGAAAAATACCCAAATTTGGCCATGGATAACTACTGGAAAAAACAGTTTCTGGAAAAGGCGTTTATATCATTCAAAAGGTCCTTACTAGGACTACTTAGGGTATTCCGTATATGAATGCAACAATTCCAGTTTCCAAGTTACGACCATTCATCCGCTCCAGAATTTCAGTGTGAAAAATACCCAACTTTGGCCATGGACAACTACTGGAGACAACAGTTTCTGGAAAAGGCGTTTACAGCATTAGAAAGGTCCTTACTAGGACTACTTAGGATATTCCATATATGAATGCCAACATTCCAGTTCCCATGTTATAGCCATTCATCCTCTCCAGAATTTCAGTGTGAAAAATACCCAATTTTGGCCATGGACAACTACTGGAGACAACAGTTTCTGGAAAAGGCGTTTATAGTATTCGAAATGTCCTTCCTAGGACTACCTAGGATATTCCATATATGAGTTCCACCATTCCAGTTTCCATGTTATGGTCATTCATCCTGTCCAGAATTTCAGTGTGAAAAATACCCAAATTTGGCCATGGACAACTACTGGAGACAACTGTTTCTGGAAAAGGCGTTTACAGCATTAGAAAGGTCCTTACTAGGACTACTTAGGATATTCCATATATGACTGCCACCATTCCAGTTTCCAAGTTATGGCCATTCATCCTGTCCAGAATTTCAGTGTGAAAAATAGCCAAATTTGGCCATGGATAACTACTGGAAAAAACAGTTTCTGGAAAAGGCGTTTATATCATTCAAAAGGTCCTTACTAGGACTACTTTGGATATTCCATATATGAATGCCACCATTCCAGTTTCCAAGTTGTGGCCATTCATCCTCTCCAGAATTTCAGTGTGAAAATACCCAAATTTGGCCATGGACAGCTACTGGAAAAACAGTTTCTGGAAAAGGCATTTATAGCATTCGAAAGGTCCTTTCTAGGATTACTTAGGGTATTCCGTATATGAATGCAACAATTCCAGTTTCCAAGTTACGACCATTCATCCGCTCCAGAATTTCAGTGTGAAAAATACCCAACTTTGGCCATGGACAACTACTGGAGACAACAGTTTCTGGAAAAGGCGTTTACAGCATTAGAAAGGTCCTTACTAGGACTACGTAGGATATTCCATATATGAATGCCACCATTCCAGATTCCAAGTTATGGTCATTCATCCTCTCCAGAATTTCAGTGTGAACAACACCCAACTTTGGCCATGGATAACTAATGGAAAAAACGGTATCTGGAAAAGGCGTTAATAGCATTTGAAACCTCCTTCTTAGGACTACCTAGGATATTCCATATATGAATGCCACCATTCCAGTTTCCATGTTATGGCTATTCATCCTCTCCAGAATTTCAGTGTCAAAAATACCCAACTTTGGACATGGACAAGTACTGGAAAAAACGGTATCTGGAAAAGGCGTTTATAGCATTTGAAACGTCCTTCCTAGGACTACGTAGGATATTCCATATATGAATGCCACCATTAAAGTTTCCATGTTATGGCCATTCATCCTCTCCACAATTTCAGTGTCAAAAATAGCCAACTTTGGCCATGGACAACTACTGGAAAAAACAGTTTCTGGAAAAGGCATTTATAGCATTCGAAAGGCCCTTCCTAGGACTACTTAGGGTATTCCCTATATGATTGCAACAATTCCAGTTTCCAAGTTACGGCCATTCATCCGCTCCAGAATTTCAGTGTGAAAAATACCCAACTTTGGCCATGGACAACTACTGGAGACAACAGTTTCTGGAAAAGGCGTTTACAGCATTAGAAAGGTCATTACTAGGACTACTTAGGATATTCCATATATGAATGCCACCATTCCAGTTTCCATGTTATGGCCATTCATCCCCTCCAGAATTTCAGTGTCAAAAATACCCAACTTTGGCCATGGACAACTACTGGAAAAAACGGTATCTGGAAAAGGCGTTTATAGCATTTGAAACGTCCTTACTAGGACTACGTAGGATATTCCATATATGAATGCCACCATTCCAGTTTCCATGTTATGGCCATTCATCCTCTCCAGAATTTCAGTGTGAAAAATAGCCAAACTTGGAGAAGAACTACTGAAAAAAAAACGGTTTCTGGAAAAGGCGTTTATAGTATTCGAAAGGTCCTTTCTAGGACTACCTAGGATATTCCATATATGAATGCCACCATTCCAGTTTCCAAGTTATGGCCATTCATCCTCTCCAGAATTTCAGTGTGAAAAATACCCAAATTTGGCCATTGATAACTACTGGATAAAACAGTTTCTGGAAAAGGCGTTTATAGCATTCGAAAGGTCCTTACTAGGACTACTTAGGATATTCCATATATGAATGCCACCATTCCAGTTTCCAAGTTGTGGCCATTCATCCTCTCCAGAATTTCAGTGTGAAAAATACCCAAATTTGGCCATGGACAGCTACTGGAAAAACAGTTTCTGGAAAAGGCATTTATAGCATTCGAAAGGTCCTTCTAGGACTACTTAGGGTATTCCGTATATGAATGCAACAATTCCAGTTTCCAAGTTACGACCATTCATCCGCTCCAGAATTTCAGTGTGAAAAATACCCAACTTTGGCCATGGACAACTACTGGAGACAACAGTTTCTGGAAAAGGCGTTTACAGCATTAGAAAGGTCCTTGCTAGGACTACTTAGGATATTCCATATATGAATGCCACCATTCCAGTTTCCAAGTTATGGCCATTCATCCTCTCCAGAATTTCAGTGTGAAAAATACCCAATTTTGGCCATGGACAACTACTGGAGACAACAGTTTCTGGAAAAGGCGTTTATAGTATTCGAAATGTCCTTCCTAGGACTACCTAGGATATTCCATATATGAGTTCCACCATTCCAGTTTCCATGTTATGGTCATTCATCCTGTCCAGAATTTCAGTGTGAAAAATACCCAAATTTGGCCATGGACAACTACTGGAGACAACTGTTTCTGGAAAAGGCGTTTACAGCATTAGAAAGGTCCTTACTAGGACTACTTAGGATATTCCATATATGAATGCCACCATTCCAGTTTCCAAGTTATGGCCATTCATCCTGTCCAGAATTTCAGTGTGAAAAATACCCAAATTTGGCGATGGACAACTACTGGAAAAGGCGTTTATACCATAGGAAAGGTTCTTCCTAGGACTACTTAGGGTATTGCCTATATGTATGCAACAATTACAGTTTCCAAGTTACGGCCATTCATCCGCTCTAGAATTTCAGTGTGAAAAATACCCAGATTTGGTCATAGTTGTCGGGAAAAAGGTTTCTGGAAAAGGCGTTTATAGCATTCGAAAGGTCCTTCCTAGGACTACTTAGAGCATTGCATATATGAATGCCACCATTGCAGTTTCCAAGTTATGGTCATTCATCCTCTCCAGAATTTCAGTGTGAAAAATACCCAACTTTGGCCATGGACAACTACTGGAATATATGAATGCAACAATTCCAGTTTCCAAGTTACGACCATTCATCCGCTCCAGAATTTCAGTGTGAAAAATACCCAACTTTGGCCATGGACAACTACTGGAGACAACAGTTTCTGGAAAAGGCGTTTACAGCATTAGAAAGGTCCTTACTAGGACTACGTAGGATATTCCATATATGAATGCCACCATTCCAGATTCCAAGTTATGGTCATTCATCCTCTCCAGAATTTCAGTGTGAACAACACCCAACTTTGGCCATGGATAACTAATGGAAAAAACGGTATCTGGAAAAGGCGTTAATAGCATTTGAAACCTCCTTCTTAGGACTACCTAGGATATTCCATATATGAATGCCACCATTCCAGTTTCCATGTTATGGCTATTCATCCTCTCCAGAATTTCAGTGTCAAAAATACCCAACTTTGGACATGGACAAGTACTGGAAAAAACGGTATCTGGAAAAGGCGTTTATAGCATTTGAAACGTCCTTCCTAGGACTACGTAGGATATTCCATATATGAATGCCACCATTAAAGTTTCCATGTTATGGCCATTCATCCTCTCCACAATTTCAGTGTGAAAAATAGCCAAACTTGGCCATGGAAAACTACTGGAAAAAAACCGGTTTCTGGAAAAGGCGTTTATAGTATTCGAAAGGTCCTTTCTAGGACTACCTAGGATATTCCATATATGAATGCCACCATTCCAGTTCCCAAGTTATGGCCATTCATCCTCTCCAGAATTTCAGTGTGAAAAATACCCAAATTTTCCATTGATAACTCCTGGAAAAAACAGTTTCTGGAAAAGGCGTTTATAGCATTCTAAAGGTCCTTACTAGGACTACCTAGGATATTCCATATATGAATGCCACCATTCCAGTTTCCATGTTATGGCTATTCATCCTCTCCAGAATTTCAGTGTCAAAAATACCCAACTTTGGACATGGACAAGTACTGGAAAAAACGGTATCTGGAAAAGGCGTTTATAGCATTTGAAACGTCCTTCCTAGGACTACGTAGGATATTCCATATATGAATGCCACCATTAAAGTTTCCATGTTATGGCCATTCATCCTCTCCACAATTTCAGTGTGAAAAATAGCCAAACTTGGCCATGGAAAACTACTGGAAAAAAACCGGTTTCTGGAAAAGGCGTTTATAGTATTCGAAAGGTCCTTTCTAGGACTACCTAGGATATTCCATATATGAATGCCACAATTCCAGTTTCCAAGTTATGGCCATTCATCCTCTCCAGAATTTCAGTGTGAAAAATACCCAAATTTTCCATTGATAACTACTGGAGAAAACAGTTTCTGGGAAAAGGCGTTTATAGCATTCTAAAGGTCCTTACTAGGACTACTTAGGATATTCCATATATGAATGCCACCAAGTTGTGGCCATTCATCCTCTCCAGAATTTCAGTGTGAAAAATACCCAAATTTGGCCATGGACAGCTACTGGAAAAGGCATTTATAGCATTCGAAAAGTCCTTCATAGGACTACTTAGGGTATTCCGTATATAAATGCAACAATTCCAGTTTCCAAGTTACGACCATTCATCCGCTCCAGAATTTCAGTGTGAAAAATACCCAACTTTGGCCATGGACAACTACTGGAGACAACAGTTTATGGAAAAGGCGTTTACAGCATTAGAAAGGTCCTTACTAGGACTACTTAGGATATTCCATATATGAATGCCACCATTCCAGTTTCCAAGTTATGGTCATTCATCCTCTCCAGAATTTCAGTGTCAAAAATACCCAACTTTGGCCATGGACAACTACTGGAAAAAACAGTTTCTGGAAAAGGCATTTATAGCATTCGCAAGGTCCTTCCTAGGACTACTTAGGGTATTCCCTATATGAATGCAGCAATTCCAGTTTCCAAGTTACGGCCATTCATCCGCTCCAGAAATTCAGTGTGAAAAATACCCAACTTTGGCCATGGACAACTACTGGAGACAACAGTTTCTGGAAAAGGCGTTTACAGCATTAGAAAGGTCCTTACTAGGACTACCTAGGGTATTCCATATATGAATGCCACCATTCCAGTTTCCAAGTTATGGCCATTCATCCTCTCCAGAATTTCAGTGTGAAAAATACCCAACTTTGGCCACCGACAACTACGGGAAAAAAGGTTGCTGGAAGAGGCGTTTATAGCATTCAAAAGGTCCTTCCTAGGACTACTTAGGATATTGCATATATGAATGCCACCATTCCAGTTTCCAAGTTATGGCCATTCATCCTCTCCAGAATTTCAGTGTCAAAAATAGCCAACTTTGGCTATGGACAACTACTGGAAAAAAACGGTTTCTGGAAAAGGCGTTTATAGTATTCGAAAGGTCCTTCCTAGGACTACCTAGGATATTCCATATATGAATGCCACCATTCCAGTTTCCAAGTTATGGCCATTCATCCTCTCCAGAATTTCAGTGTGAAAAATACCCAAATTTGGCCATTGATAACTACTGGATAAAACAGTTTCTGGAAAAGGCGTTTATAGCATTCGAAAGGTCCTTACTAGGACTACTTAGGATATTCCATATATGAATGCCACCATTCCAGTTACCAAGTTGTGGCCATTCATCCTCTCCAGAATTTCAGTGTGAAAAATACCCAAATTTGGCCATGGACAGCTACTGGAAAAACAGTTTCTGGAAAAGGTATTTATAGCATTCGAAAGGTCCTTCCTAGGACTACTTAGGGTATTCCGTATATGAATGCAACAATTCCAGTTTCCAAGTTACGACCATTCATCCGCTCCAGAATTTCAGTGTGAAAAATACCCAACTTTGGCCATGGACAACTACTGGAGACAACAGTTTCTGGAAAAGGCGTTTACAGCATTAGAAAGGTCCTTGCTAGGACTACTTAGGATATTCCATATATGAATGCCACCATTCCAGTTTCCAAGTTATGGCCATTCATCCTCTCCAGAATTTCAGTGTGAACAATAACCAAATTTGACCATGGATAACTAATGGAAAAAACGGTATCTGGAAAAGCCGTTAATAGCATTTGAAACGTCCTTCCTAGGACTACCTAGGATATTCCATATATGAGTTCCACCATTCCAGTTTTCAAGTTATAGCCATTCATCCTGTCCAGAATTTCAGTGTGAAAAATACCCAAATTTGGCCATGGATAACTACTGGAAAAAACAATTTCTGGGAAAGGCGTTTATAGCGTTCGAAAGGTCCTTACTAGGACTACTTAGGATATTCCATATTTGAATGCCACCATTCCAGATTCCAAGTTATGGCCATTCATCCTCTCCATAATTTCAGTGTCAAAAATACCCAATTTTGGCCATGGACAACTACTGGAGACAACAGTTTCTGGAAAAGGCGTTTATAGTATTCGAAATGTCCTTCCTAGGACTACCTAGGATATTCCATATATGAGTTCCACCATTCCAGTTTTCAAGTTATAGCCATTCATCCTGTCCAGAATTTCGGTGTGAAAAATACCCAAATTTGGCCATGGATAACTACTGGAAAAAACAGTTTCTGGAAAATTCGTTTATATCATTCAAAAGGTCCTTACTAGGACTACTTAGGGTATTCCGTATATGAATGCAACAATTCCAGTTTCCAAGTTACGACCATTCATCCGCTCCAGAATTTCAGTGTGAAAAATACCCAACTTTGGCCATGGACAACTACTGGAGACAACAGTTTCTGGAAAAGGCGTTTACAGCATTAGAAAGGTCCTTACTAGGACTACTTAGGATATTCCATATATGAATGCCAACATTCCAGTTCCCATGTTATGGCCATTCATCCTCTCCAGAATTTCAGTGTGAAAAATACCCAATTTGGCCATGGACAACTACTGGAGACAACAGTTTCTGGAAAAGGCGTTTACAGCATTAGAAAGGTCATTACTAGGACTACTTAGGATATTCCATATATGAATGCCACCATTCCAGTTTCCATGTTATGGCCATTCATCCTCTCCAGAATTTCAGTGTCAAAAATACCCAACTTTGGCCATGGACAACTACTGGAAAAAACGGTATCTGGAAAAGGCGTTTATAGCATTTGAAACGTCCTTACTAGGACTACGTAGGATATTCCATATATGAATGCCACCATTCCAGTTTCCATGTTATGGCCATTCATCCTCTCCAGAATTTCAGTGTGAAAAATAGCCAAACTTGGAGAAGAACTACTGGAAAAAAACGGTTTCTGGAAAAGGCGTTTATAGTATTCGAAAGGTCCTTCCTAGGACTACCTAGGATATTCCATATATGAATGCCACCATTCCAGTTTCCAAGTTATGGCCATTCATCCTCTCCAGAATTTCAGTGTGAAAAATACCCAAATTTGGCCATTGATAACTACTGGATAAAACAGTTTCTGGAAAAGGCGTTTATAGCATTCGAAAGGTCCTTACTGGGACTACTTAGGATATTCCATATATGAATGCCACCATTCCAGTTTCCAAGTTGTGGCCATTCATCCTCTCCAGAATTTCAGTGTGAAAAATACACAAATTTGGCCATGGACAGCTACTGGAAAAACAGTTTCTGGAAAAGGCATTTATAGCATTCGAAAGGTCCTTCCTAGGACTACTTAGGGTATTCCGTATATGAATGCAACAATTCCAGTTTCCAAGTTACGACCATTCATCCGCTCCAGAATTTCAGTGTGAAAAATACCCAACTTTGGCCATGGACAACTACTGGAGACAACAGTTTCTGGAAAAGGCGTTTACAGCATTAGAAAGGTCCTTGCTAGGACTACTTAGGATATTCCATATATGAATGCCACCATTCCAGTTTCCAAGTTATGGCCATTCATCCTCTCCAGAATTTCAGTGTGAACAATAACCAAATTTGACCATGGATAACTAATGGAAAAAACAGTTTCTGGGAAAGGCGTTGTAACGTGGTTTTCTCGTTGGCTGAGGTAAGCTCAATCGCATCCAGGGTCGTCATAAGGACCCACAAAACCTTACGAAATAATAACACAAGTATTTATCCCTTCCTTGGGCAATAATACAATTCGGTTCTTTATTGATGTAAAACTATGTTATAATCTACTTGTGAAAATGCAAATATTAATATGTATATTTCATTGAAAGTGATTCGTATTGGATATTGGCTCGTCTCTACGGGCTGAGTGGATAGTCGATTTAAGTTGATCGGGAACTCTCGTAACTCTCTTTAGCAGTCACAGCGGCAGAATATCGGAAACGAGGGATTTGTAGTAGTAGATTCTGATTCGGTAGCAGTAGATTCGGCGTATGATGAAGATGGAATCGGGTTTCGGTAGTAAGCGTGGCTAGTTCGGCCGTATACTCGGTTCCTCAGGTTCGGTAGTAAAGTCGGCTGGTTCAGGTTCGGTAGTAAAGTCGGCTGGTTCAGGTTCGGTGATAATCGGCTTCTTCAGGTTCGGGTTGGCTCGTTCTTCATTACAAACTAAATCTCTATTTACATTCTACTAATCTAACTACTGGCTGAACAGTGAACCGAAGTTCCTGTGTTTGAACAGTGGACCGAAGTCCCTGTATTACAATTTATTTGCCCGAGGGCGGTAAAAAGTGAGCAGACAGCAAGACTTATAAAAAGTCAAGCAGACCGGTGTGACACGCTGTTTCAAACAAAACGTTGAAATGGATCACTGTGGTGCTAGCTCCCTGTAGTGTCCCAAAGCTAATCATTTATCCGGTTTGACAATTAAACTAAATGAGAATTGCCTTGCTGTTGTGTGTTTTCCGCACACACTGAGTGCTTGTGCGGGCGATCACTCTTGCTTGTAGGCAGTTGTGTATGTGTGTGGTGTGGGCGGCTGTTCGTGGTATGTCTGTGTGTAATTCTTCTTTGTCTGTTGTGGGTGATGTTAGTGGCGTGATTATGATGTGTGTTTGTATGGTTGTGTGTATGGCTTGGCTTGTTTGTGACGTCACAGGCATAGCCATACCATGTACGGAGATTTTCTCAGGAGAAATTCGTCACGTTACATTCCCCCCTTACTTTATAGAGCTATGCTCTGTCTGATATAAAATTAAGTTAGTCGACCATGTTGGTCACGTGTTCTTGACCTTTGCATCGTAGACGAGCTACTTGTTTGTTCAGTACACTGACCTTCACTGGTAGTTTTCCCTTCAGCCTTATTACGTATTGTAGATGCTTTTGGTTCTTCCGTGGCTTACGTATGGCCAGAGATTTTATGAATTGCCGAACCTCGTGTGGTGGGATCGTGATCGGCCCAATTAGTGGTTCCACCCGTGGCTTCGGTTTTCCTGGATCTGTCTGGCTCGTTCTGGCGATTTGTGTTTCCTTTTGTAATGTACTTGTGCTGGTGGTGGCCTTGACTTTGGTTATAGCGGTGGTTATTGGGGCAAGCTGTGGTGGTAATTTTGTCATTGACCGTTCTGCACTCGCAAATGTCACTTTTCGCAGAAGGCTGCTGGCGGTTGCGAGGGGTTCGGTCGGCGGTGATATTTGCCGAATCACATTCTGGATCACACGTACTCGTGCTTCTGGTGGTGGATTATGTGGCTTTGGTGGTGCCGCTGTCTGTCGTGTCCTTTTCATAATTTTGCGAGGCATAGTTCGTTTATGTTCTTGTGATAAAAAATCTCGGCTGGTGATGGTGTGTAGATAATCTGGTCTAAATGTGGGCTGATGAGGACGCGAAATAATGATTCCGTCAAGGAGTAGACTGGCATCTCGTTGGGAAAGAAAATCCATCCCCAATATAATTGGTTCGGCCAAGGTAGGAATAACTGAGGCTTTTACATTTGTAATCCTGTTATTATACTTAATATCTATCGCGTACACGTCCGCACAGGTGGTTGTCCTTTGGTCGGCCATTTGTACTTGTCTGCGCGACGACGTCGGATGTATACCAACACTTTTTAAATAATCTTGAATGGAACTATCAATATACACTGAAAGAAAAAGCTTCGTAGCATGAACGATTTTTTACGTTGCATCAACGAAATCTGACATTAAAAGTCAACCAACGTCGGGCTTCGTTGATTTAACGAAAATAGTTTCGTTAAAGTGAAAAGTTTCGTTCATACAACGTAAAATTAAAAATCGTTGATACAACAATATAGTTTCATTGACACAACAACTTTGTTTCGTTGATACAACAACCTTGGTTCGTTGATACAACAATCTTTTTTCCTTGATACAACAACCTTGTTGTTGAAACAACAATCTTGTTTCGTTGTTACAACAATCTTGTTTCGTTAATACACCAACCTTTTTTCGTTTATACAACAATATTGGTTCGTTGATACAACAATCTTGGTTCGTGGATGCAACAACCTTGTTGTTGAAACAACAATCTTGTTTCGTTGTTACAACAATCCTGTTTCGTTAATACACCAACCTTTTTTCGTTTATACAACAATATTGGTTCGTTGATACAACAATCTTGGTTCGTGGATGCAACAACCTAGTTCTTGATACAACAATCTTGTTTCGTTGTTACAACAATCTTGGTTCGTTGATACAACAATCTTGGTTCGTGGATGCAACAACCTTGTTTCGTTAATACAACAATCTTATTTCGTTAATACAACAATCTTGTTTCGTTGATACAATATTGTGCACTGGAAGCAATAATAAAAAAATCTAATTTTTAGCTTTTTACTTCAAATGAATACATTTTATTATACTTTTTTGTGATATTTATTCTTTACAATTTGGTATATTTAAAGTTTCATGTATATTATCATAAATTGTATATGTAACCAAGAGTTTAAAAAAATATGAAGGAACATGTTTTTGTTTACATATATATTTTATAATTCATATAACATTGCATTCCATTTCTATTACAAAAAAAAAAAGTTCATATAAATTGACTGAGAAATAAATCAGCATTTCTTAAAAAAATATTGTTTTTAAATAAAAGAAAAATATTTATTATCGGAATTATTTGTTGCTATTTTATTTAATACTATTTTTTCACATGTTTTACTTTTCTCGTTTTTTTTTTCTTATTCATTTTTATAAAAAAAATATTATTTAATACAAAAAAAATACGAATGTATTAAAAGAAAATTTGTTTACTGCTTTCATTCTTGAAAGCATTAAAAAATCCATATTGTGTAATTCTTTGAAATTCAAAGCCATTTGTTTTTGAATTACAGTTGAAAAGTAATGAAAAGATCAATATGCGCAAAACAAAAAATAATTTGTACATTCTGAAAATAATTTACTTTTTAAAATGAGATTTTTTTTTTTGATAATTACAAATTTGTAAATAACTTTTTGGCATTTAGTTTTCAGTTGGAACTTTTTTTGTTATAAATAATACGAACGTTTTAAATGTTTGTATATTACAATATATAAAATAAATATATTTTATATATTTTTTAGTATTTTTAACTATAACTATACCGATTTGTTTTATTTTTCTTTTTCAAAACGGCTACGTAAAACAATTCTTTGTTAAATTGCATGCTTGCTATGCAAGGAAATTTAAACGTTGATTTAAATTACATTTTAGATAGTTCGTCTATAAGGACGGCAACTTTGCTTAAAGGTTTATTATTGGCGTTAATTTTGTAAAGGTAGCGCTCTATGAATGTCCAAAATGTGCAGGATGGTAAAGGGTACTCCACATTAAATAGGTGAAATGATTTGAAGCAAATATCAAGTGATCTGTTAAAGTTGTTGAAGGGCATAAGATGACCGTCCAAGTACACAAAAAACTTTGAAACGTTGAGAGTTTTTGGCTCGCCAAGTCCTAAGATAAACGGCTGAATTGGATCACCATTACCTTTTAGAAACTCGATGTGTTCTTCTAATGATTGGATTGTTTCGTTTATGTATATGAACGATTCCTGTGAGTCTTTTATTGAAAATTGGTCGCATTGTTTCCTTCCATTAACGTCCTTCCGGATATTTTTTTTCGTTGGAAATAGCTGATAGTGAAGGGTCCATAAAATTTTGAGATAAAACTCATCACTACCTATAAGAATAAAAATGAATTAGTTTTTAATGATTTTTTCTTTCGGAATATATAAAGAACACAATTGCTGAGTCGTTTCTTTCAACAAAATTTATGACTGTAGAGCAAGTCCTTTTTTTAAAAAATAATTTCTTGATGCCGTTTTAATACTTAGACTGGATAGCAATCGAGTATAAGCCAATCCGACATTTATCAAGGCTAAGTATTAAAACGGCACCTAAACTTTATTTTTTTAAATTTGCATTTGCAGCCAAGTACTTTACGACAAAACCTATAGCCATAAATTTTATTGGAATTTTTTGTAAACGTAAGACTCAGCAATTCCGTTTTTGCTGGATAGCAAAAACACCACAAATACTACTCACCATTTTTCAGCGGATTATTCTCCAAAGATGACAAAACTTGTTTGACCTCGATGTCCCGAATATTGGTTCGAAGTTTTAAAAAATCAAATAGTTTTGTAAATTTTGTATCCCAATCCATCATCAAATCAGCAGTTTTGTGAATTATGTTGAAGTCATTGTCAATCTAAATACAAAAAATTTTTGATTACATAAATTAAAGACGTTAATAAAATTTTACAAAGGACTACTTTTGTTACTACATACCAGTTTAAAGCCATTTGGTTGTTTATATTGGGGCCATAGTTTTAATGATTCCTTTATATTGTTAGACTCATGAAATAGCTGATGTAGTCGAAACTGTGCGCAACCTGCCCATGTTGACATAAACTCTTCCACTGAAAGATTATCGAACTTAAGACTTTGTTGTAAGCAATTTGCGTTTTCTTCGGGCACTATAAAAAATATACATAAAATATATGTTCAAAAATACAATATAAAGACATGATTAAACATACTTACCAAATTTGAAATTTTCTGGAGTTTATCAATGTTGCCTAAGGTTTTATCACCATTAAGTGATTTTATTAGCTTCTTTTTGTTGTGGTATTTTACATAAATCTTACCACGCCGGTCTGTCCGATAAAATTCCAATTTCTCTGTTGGAAATAGTTCGATGATTTCATTTTCCAAATTGTGACTGATATTGAGCGTCATGTTTATATCCTTAGAGTCAAAATATTCAACGATGATGTTTATTATAAAATTTCTTTGTTCATCAGTTATAATTCGGTTAGATTTATAATATTCAATTATAGTGCATCCACTTTAGTGTTGCTTTAAAATATCTATGACGTTTATGCCATGGTTGTTTTCATATTCGTCGGACAATTGCGATGATGGAAGTGAAGATGAGGTAGACGTAGTAGGTCCTACGATTTTGTTAATATCTAAAACATCAAATTCAAACATCAAATATGGTATCATTTCCAGGAATATTTTTTTCAGTCACTTCTTTTTCTCTTGAAAATTCCACTTGTTCACTTTCTACCGACTGTGCGGTGTCACAATACGAAGAAGAGTTTGTATTTAAATTTGTATTCGAGTTTGTATTTGAATTTGTATTCAATTGTGTTTTTGTATGTTTTATTCGAACATGTCTCTTAAAACGCGAACCGTCTTTATAAATAACTCCACAACATCTATAGTCATCATTATGCTTAAGAAAATGATAATTTTTTAAATGCTTAAAATATTTTTCATTTTCTTCAAAAGCACAATCACACAAAAAACACTTCATTTTTATTTTACACCTACCGAAACACCACTTGAAATTTCACAATAACTACGCGCACGCGACAACCTTCTGATTCAGCTTTTTATGAACAACTGAGGTAGAAGAGGTTTGTGCGCACACAATGTTGTCAACAGTGGAACGTTTTGGTTTTGTTTTGACGATTTTGCGACAAATGTTTTTATTGATATAAATATGTTAAGCTTCTTTATATTTGTAATTTATTTAACTGCTCGAGCTTATTTTGTGGTTTTTTACTTAAATCTAAAGATTTCGAAATATTTTGGAAATACCACCAATTTCGGAAAATAAAAATTGTTTATATCTCGAGAACGGTGCGAGACTGCAAAATTTTTCGATATCTCTAGAACGGCGCGAGATATCACAATTTTTAATTTAGTTTTTTGTGTTTAGTTTGAGGTTTTCTACTTAAAAATAGCAATTTTAGATTTTTTTTAAATTTCATGAATTTTCTAAAATACTCTCTCTATGGGTTTCAAAACTAGGGGGTGACTCGTACAACTTTTTTGTGCCTAAGTATACATACGAAAAGAGATTATTATTAAATCAAAAAAATTTTATTAACACTACGGCGATTTTTATGTCAGCGTGTTGTCATCACTCGAAGCACACCCCACACACAAACGTATTTTTTATGTATATGACTTGGAACAGTGTTGCCGTTTTACGTGGTTCCGTCCGAATTCGGAAAAATTGGTAGTTTGAGGGGATCTTACTAAAATACCCCCAAAATATGTGATTTTTAAAAAGGTTGTTTAAGTTCTTGTGTGGGGAAATGTTTTTCCTGTGGAACGATTTCGCCCAATATCAATCCCAAACTACGTACAACCATAAGACATCTCTGCCAATTTTCCATCTAACTTCATTATCGTGCCCCCAAACTTAATTTCAACGGACGAACATTCCAAAATCGCCTTAGAATTTTACGCTGATTGAAAATATATGTATATGCTTTATAGGGTCGGAGATCAATATTTCTAAGAGTTACAAACGGAACGACAAATTTAATATTATCCCCCTCCCCCCAACTCGTCTTCCTTCATGGTAAAACAATTTTTTATTATATATTTGGATATATAAGATATATATTTACTTATATTTGGACGGATGATGCAACCGGTTTTGGGGGAACTTTTTGACGAAAAAAAGTATAGCGGCAACACTGCTTCCGAATGAAAATACAACCAATGATGGTTTTTCAAAATTTTGTAACCAACTCGCAAGCACGCATGGATCTGCTCATTTGTAGATACACCAAAACATACATATTTTTGCTTGGGCGAGCTTGTAGATCATATTTTGTGTATGCTTTAAAGTTCTGTAAATATTTGTTGTTGTATTTTGTAACCCAATACATAATGATTAGTATAGTATGTATATGTGTGGCTTTGTAACGAAAAAGTTTGTTTTTGTTAGATGGCTGTATTATTTTGCATCTCAGTGATACGCGTTTATAGGATTGTTGTATGTATATTA